>JADNRV010000134.1:0-146846 GCA_015499995.1 Flammula alnicola
TGAGGTGCTTTGATCCTCATCTACGCGAGGACATTCTGTCCTCATCTACGTGAGGCATGTCCTGTCCTCGCGCGGTCCGTCCGCGACGCCTCCACCCACAATGAACACAAACGAGGCCTCCATTACTACTGTCTCCGTCTCTATATGTAGTACAATATAATTAATACACTTTGTTTTTGCTTGTCTCGCGAGTGCATAAAATATTAAGAGTGAGTTAGGCCTAAACTACGAAGCGTGCAAGCCCAGCTGTAGATGAGCCGTCTCTGCGTTTCTCGTAACAAACTCGAGGGAGCATAGGCTACGTTTGAATATTGAAGCACGCGCCATACAATACTCGAGCGAGCATAGTCTATGTTCAAATATTGTAGGATGTGCTGCACAATACTCGAGCATAGACTGTGCTCGAATATTGTAGGACACCCATACCCACTTGAACGAGCATGTGCCATACAATACTCGAGCGTAGACTGTGCTCGAATATTGTAGGACACACATACCCACTTGAACGAGCATAGACTATGCTCGCGTACTGTAGCCTGTGCCGTACAATATTCGAGCATAGACTGTGCTCGGGTATTGTACGACACATGTACACAACTCGAGTGAGCATAGACTATGCTCGCGTACTGCGGGATGTACCATCCAACACGCGAGCATAGACTATGCTCGAAGATTGTAGGACATGCCATACACACTCGAGCGAGCATAGACTACGCTCGAATGTTGCAGGGCATGCCGTACAATACTCAAGTGAGCATATACTATGCTCGGATATTGTAGGACGACATGCAGACGGTGCATCGCAAAATGCGAGGATAGTCCATGCTCGCGTGGATGTATGTGCACACAGTGTGTCGTGAAATGTGAGCATATACCATCCTCGCATTACTGTGTGTACAGACGGTGCATCGCGAAATGCGAGGATAGTCCACGCTCGCATGGATGTACGTGCACACAGTGTGTCATGAAATGCGAGCATAGACCATCCTCGCGTGGACGTACACATCCTCGCATTAGTGTGAGTGCTGACGTGCAGACGGTGCATGGCGAAATGCGAGGATAGTCCATGCTCGCGTGGATGTACGTGCACACAGTGTGTCGTGAAATGCGAGCATAGACCATCCTCGCATTACTGTGTGTGCAGACAGTGTGTCGTGAAATGCGAGGATGGTCTATCCTCGCAATTTCAGAGGCCCACAACACGCCAAACGGTGAAGCGAAAAGATGGTTCAAAAGTTTAGGGTCAGGGTGCCCCTATCCCTATCCCTAATAATGCGGTGAATTAGTAATAAGCGATAAGATACCGGTTAAGGGAAAAATAACCATGATGGGCGCTTAACTAGGCGCTCGTGGGTCAAGTGAGACAACGGATGAACGAAAAGTAATTATTTATACAGGTACTGACTCTTCTTTTTTGTTGCATTCAGCAACCTTAATGATACAGAGTCTTTATCCGTGAACTATTGCACAAAAATGACTCTTAAATTTATCGTGGCTAACTAAGACCAACTCGAAAGCTCCTTTCCACCCTCGTATTTCTTAGAGACAGACCAGGTGTATGAATGATGCTTGTTAGCACTCGCGGTGACTCGAGAGGAGGACCGGGGATGGATGTCTTGGAGATCGCATTCGGAAACAAGCACGAGCATCATTTATGCTCGTGGTGGCTGGTGAGGCTGGGATTACAGAAGCGTAGGTGGCAGATGTGGTGGTATATTCATTCGAATGTGCTTAGAGCTCCTTCGTCGTCAGCGAGGAGGTGCCGGAGGTGAATGCGCGAGCGCGAAAGCGTGTCAAAGTGCGTCGCGGCGTTTGCCGAAACGCCCATCGACCGCGTTCACACGGTCAATGGAGCGTAGAACGTCCTCGTGTATGCGAGGATGGAATGTACTTGTCTATGCGAGGATAGAATTTCCTCACATATGCGAGCACATAACATACTCACCTACGTGAGTGTGGAAAATACTCACATATGCGAGCATGTAACATACTCACCTACGTGAGTGCAGAACATACTCGTGTATGCGAGCATGTAACATGCTCGCAAATGTGAGCACGGAACGTACTCATCTATGCGAGCACGTAACATACTCACATAGGTGAGTGCGGAACATACTCGCATATGCGAGCATGTAACGTCCTCGCAAATGCGAGCACGGAATGTACTCGTCTATGCGAGGATGAAATGTCCTCGCATATGCGAGCATGTAACATACTCACCTACAGGAGTATGGAACATACTCGCCTATGCGAGGACAGTACATACTCACATATGCGAGGATGGAACGTCCTCGCATCGGAGAGCAGGGAATGTACTCCCATACGTGAGTACAGACCACACTCACCTATGTGAGTGTGGACAATACTCGCATATGCGAGCATGTAACGTGCTCGCAAATGTGAGCACAGAACGTACTCGTCTATGCGAGGATGGAATGTCCTCGCAGATGCGAGCATGTAACATACTCACCTGTGTGCGAGGAAAGTACTCGCGTATGCGAGCATATAACATCCTCGCAAATGCGAGCATGTAACGTACTTGTCTATGCGAGGATGGAATGTCCTCGCATATGCGAGCGCGTAACATACTCACCTGTGAGTGTGTTCTGCACTCGCGTATACGAGCATGTAACGTACTCGTCTATGCGAGGATGGAATGTCCTCGCATAGAAGAGCATGGAATGTACTTCCATACGCGAGTACAGAACACACTCACCTATGCGAGGATGGTCCATCCTCACACTTTCGGGAGTCTGCAATACCCCAAACTGCGATGCACTAGTGGTATGGCGAATTAGCGATGAGCAATAAGATAACGGCTAAGAGATGTAAAATAACCGTGATGGGCGCCTAAACTAGGCGCCCGTAGTCAACAGACAGGATAAATGAATCAAGGAACTAGGAAAGCAGGTACTGACTTCTTTTTTGTCGCGCTCAGCAACCTCAATGATATAGAATCTTTATTCGACAGCAATTTTCCATCTAATAACATGCTTTCTCTGTACTTCCTTCCTTATTCACTCCGGAGTTATTCAATTAATAGGGTAAACTATTGTACAAAATATGTCTATTAACTGTATTGTAAATAAGACTAATTCAAAGAGGGCTTCGTTCGCGAAGCGGCTGTGGAGCGGAGGTGGTGCCGATGGAAGCTACATGGCAAATGCATAAACAAGCGTGGAGGGGTAGCAGATGCAATGCATCCGTGGCTGAGGTGCCTTGTGGGCTCGATGCGATGGTTGCAGAGACTACTGGTCGGCTTCACGAACGTCCGTCAGGAGACGTGCAGCCATGGACGGGGCACAGCGTATGCAGTGTCATCCGGAAGTCGATGCGCTCAGGCGTGTGCGCTGCGTCTCGGCGTTTGCCGAAACGCCCATCAACTGTGTTCACACGGTTGATGTTCACTTTCAACCTTTATCTTATCGCTCCCCTGCCATCGCAATACGCCGCTCTTTCACTCGCGGACGATGGAACCGAGGGGTAGGACCGGAAGGGAAGACCCATGGAGTGGGAGATCCAACAGGTGCGTCATTTGATGCTTCCATCCACCCTAACCTAACACACGGACCCCTCGTAGCCCAGCTCCTCGACATGAGTATCTCGCAACGTATGGAGTATTACTCCTGCGTCTGCTTGTATGCCACACTCATCCTCTCCGCCGTCACCTCCTGCAACAATTACGAGCACGAACGATCTTCGCGCTTGCTCGTACAGCTGCCACACGACCTCCATGACCACGACAGCCGCCTCGCCGTGTCTCCGACCGCCTCTCGACCTGCTGCCTCTGTTCCGGCGGAATCGAGCACGGAAGAGCTTCGCGCTCGCTCGTGCAGTCACTCCGCCACATCCGTCCATCCTCCCCACCGCCTCCTGCAGCGACGTTGAGCATGAACGTGCTTCGTCCTTGTTCGTACGGCCGCCACATGACCTTCGTGACCACGAGAGCTGCCTCGCCGTGTCCATGGCCGCAGCTCCGTCGTCTCAACCTGCTGCCTCCGTTCCGGTGGAATCGAGCACGGAAGAGCTTCATGCTTGCTCGTGCACCCACTCCGCCACATCCACGACCGCGGCATCCATCCTCTCCTCCCCCAGCCTCCTCTGCGGCGACGTCGAGCTTCGTGCTCACTCGTACAGCGCCTCCACGACCACGATAGCAGTCCCGCCGTGTCCACAACCCACAGCGTTCCGTCCTCTCCATCCGCTGTCTCCGCTCCGGCAACATCGAGCATGAACAAGCTTGATGCTCGCTCCTGCGGCCACCTCACCGCATCCACGACCGCCGGGACCATCCTACCCACCCCCAGCCTCCTCTGCGGTGACGTCGAGCACGAATGACCTTCGTGCTCGCTCCTGCAAGCGCTGCACGGCTTCCACGACCACGACAGCCGCTCTTATGCGTCCACCTCCGTCGTCTGAACCCGCTGCCTCCGCTCCGGCGGAATCGAGCACGCAAGAGCTTCACGCTCACGCGTGCAGCCGCCTCGCCGCGTCCACGACTCCCCGTGTCCAACGTCTCCCGCCCACGCCTACCCTGCGGCTACGTCGAGCATGAGCGAACTTCGTGCTCGCTCGTACAGTTGCCGTATGACTTCTGAGACTCTAACGGCCGCCCTTCCACGTTACGTCCATCCTCTCGACCTCTCCGGCGAAATCGAACATGATTGAACTTCATGCTTCCTCGTGCTTGCTTGTGCAGCAGTCTTGTTCCCCCTGCAGAAATATCGAGGCTGAACGGGCTTCGAGCTTGTTCATACCACCCACCTCGCGACCTCCGTGACCACCGTTCCCTGGATCTCGCCGGGCAATGCATGGGGTATGACTCCTGCATTTGCAACCGACAACGACGACACATCTGCAGCATATGGGGTACAACCCTATGTATGCATGGTCCTCCTGTACGTGAGGATGGAATGTCCTCAGGAGCTTCGATCCTCGTCTCCGCAAGGATGTTCTATCCTCGTCTCCACGAGGAGCTTCGATCTTGGTCTGTACGAGGATACGCGAGGACGTTCTCCTCATCTACACGACGATGTTTACGCGAGGACCTTCTGTCCTCGTCTATGCGAGGATGGAATGTCCTCGCGTATGCTCATGTATGCGAGGACGTTCCGTCCTCGCGTATGTGAGTGTCATTTCTGTGTATACTTAGGTTACCGTCTCTCGTCTGTACGAGGACGTTCTCTCCTCGTCTGTACGAGGACGTTCTCTCCTCGTCTGTACGAGGACGTTCTCTCCTCGTCTCCGCGAGGACGTTCTATCCTCGTCTCCACGAGGATGTTCTCTTCTCGTCTGCGCGAGGAGCTTCGATCTTGGTCTGTACGAGGATGTCCTAACCTCGTCTGCACGAGGACGTTCTGTCCTTGTTTGTGCGAGGATACTCTGTCCTCGTCTACGCGAGGATGTTCTGTCCTCGTCTACGTGCGGATGTTCGATCTTCATCTGTGAGTGACCACATTGTCAGCATCTCGACTTTAGAAAGCGAAGTATCCATGTCGGTGTATTCTCTGAATCTACATGGCCAACCGTCTTACGGTAGCCCTAGCTATTCCTCCTCAGCGAGGATGTTCTATCCTCGTCTGCGCGAGGAGGTTCTGTCCTCGTTTACGTGAGGAGGTTCTATCCTCGTCTACATGAGGAGCTTCTATCCTCATCCGGTTATCGTACTTAGATTACAAATGTATTACTCTTTGAATCAATATACTTGCACATGTGTGACGATGATCTGTGGTTGTATCCATGAGGAGATTCTATGCTCGCATCTACAAGGACACTGCTCACACCTGCAAAGACATTCTGTTCTCGTGTGTGCGAGGATGTTCTATGCTCGCATTTGCGAGTAGGTTCTGTGCTCGCAATTGCGAGTAGGTTCTATGCTCGCAATTGCGAGTACGTTCTATGCTCGCAATTGCGAGTACATTCCACACTCGCATTTATGAGTATGTTATAGGCTTGCATTTGCGAGTACGTTCCATGCTCGCAAATGCGAGTATGTTCTATGCTCGATGATCGTAATTGCGAGTATGTTCTGTTCTCGTGTGTGCGAGTACCTTCCATGCTCGCAAATGCAAGTACATTCCACTCTCGCAAATGCGAGTATGTTCTGTGCTCGCAATTGGGAGTACATTCTATGCTCGGCGCTCGCAATTGGGAGTACATTCTATGCTCAGAAATGCGAGTACATTCCATGCTCGCAAATCCAAGTACATTCCACGCTCGCATTTGCGAGTATAGAACATACTCGCAAATGTGAGTACATTCCACACTCACATTTGCAAGTATGTTCCATGCTCACATTTGCGAGTACATTCCACACTCGCATTTGCAAGTATGTTCTATGCTCGCAAATGCAAGTACATTCCACACTCACATTTCCTAGTATGTTCTGTGCCCTGTATGCGAGGACATTCTGTACTTACACATGAGAGCATGGTATGTACTCACATATGTGAGCATAGAACATACTCACGTGAGCATGGAACACACTCACGTGAGTGTGGTATGAATTAGAATAAGTTTTGGCTGACTACATTACATAAGTAATTCAGGTAACTAAAGCTACCTCGGTATGAACTCTCATATGTGAGCATAGAACATACTCACATGATACTCATGTGAGTATGGTGTATACTCCGAAATATGGGCATACAATATATTCATGTGAGCATACAACATACTCACGTGAGTGTATTGTATTCTCTCATATGTGAGCATACAACATGCTCACATTTGCAAGCACAAAACATACTCACGTGAGCATGGTGTACACTCCGAAATGTGAGCATACAACATACTCACGTGAGTGTATTGTATACTCTGAAATGTGAGCATACAACATGCTCACGTGAGCGTGGTATGTACTCTCATATGTGAGCATAGAACATACTCACGTGAGTGTATTGTGTACTCTGAAATGTGAGCATACAACATGCTTACATGAGCGTGGTGTGTACTCTCATATGCGAGCATATAACATGCTCACATTTGCGAGCACAGAACATACTCATGTGAGCATAGTGTATACTCTGAAATGTGAGCACAGAACATACTCACGTGAGTATGGTGTATACTCCGAAATGTGAGCAGACAACACACTCACGTGAATGTGCTGTATTCTCTGATATGTGAGCATACAACACACTCACGTGAATGTGCTGTATTCTCTGATATGTGAGCATACAACACACTCACATTTTGCAAGCACAGAACATACTCACGTGAGCATTAACCTACTGTCCCTACTCATACAACCTACTGTCCCTACCCAGCCCTACCCAGCCCTACCCACACTACCCACCCTACCCACTCTACTTACCCTACCCACCCTATCCACCCTACCCTACCCACCCTATAGGTTTCAACCCTACTCCCCTACTCGCAATAAAAAAAGGTCCCCATAACCCTAACCTAAGCTTAGCCGTTTGGCATAGGGGTTGATATATATGAATGATAATTGCACCACACAATCCAGCTATGCACAGTTGAAGATGCCCTGTCTATTGACGTGACGGCCCTTTTGCGCTGAAACGCCACCACCGTTCGGGGCAATGCTCAGTTTTCCAGAACTGTGCATCTTAGCGGTGTTCACTGCTAATGTATATGACCTGTAGCAACCTATCAGTCATGTTTTCGGAGTGGCACAGTTCTTGGATCAGTCGCAGCGAATATTTAGTCGATCCCAAGGCCAAAACGCCATCTGACCGCTGAGAGACAACCAAGAACTGTGCAGCTTAGTGGCTTGGCACAAAAATAGTTTGAAATATATAAAAAAACATGAGATAGGAGACGGGCTGGCACAGTTGAAGACGCGGCCGCTATTGACGTGACGGCCCTTTTATACTGAAACGCCACCACCGTTTTGGGCAATGCTCAGTTTTCAAGAACTGTGCATCTTAGCGGTGTTTACTGCCAATGTATATGACCTGTAGAAGCCTATTGGTCATGTTTTTGGAGTGGCACAGTTCTTGGATCAGGCTCAGCGAATATTTAGTCGATCCCAGGGCCAAAACGCCGTCTGACCGCTGAGAGACAACCAAGAACTGTGCAGCTTAGTGGCTTGGCACAAAAATAGTTTAAAATATATAAAAAATCATGAGATAAAACATAGGCTGGCACAGTTCAAGACGCGGCCGCTATTGACGTGACGGCCCTTTTACGCTGAAACGCCACCACCGTTCGGGGCAATGCTCAGTTTTCTAGAACTGTGCATCTTAGTGGTGTTCAGGGATAATAGTTATGGCCTGTGGGAACCTATCTGTCATGTTTTTGGAGTGGCACAGTTCTTGAATCACGCACAGGAAGCCTATTACCCTCCAAAACGTCGGAGGAAAGGCACCGATCGGGCCACAGAGACCTTGAACCCTAACCGATCAAGGTCAAAGTTTTTGTTTCAGGGTCAGATAGCCCTAACCCGGCCCTCCGGATAGACAGCCCTTCATTTTACAGTCAAAGGACCTCGCGTCGGGTTGTGCGGTGTCAGGACGTCTGCGGACGCCGCCCCGAGGGACCGAGGAACTGTGCCGCTCCAAGAATTTTTTTGGGACCTTGTAATTGGTCAAGGACCCCCCAAAAAAATTTTCAGGGTCCCCGGCTGAATTCGGGTCACATCCGAGGGTGGAATGTAGGAACACTATAGATAGGCAGTTGTAGCGCCCGGCCTTCGGTCCCTTGCAGGACTCGCTGCCAAGTGGGTCGGCGTCCAGCAGTCGCTGGACAACCTACTTGCGCACAAAGCGAGGAAGACGTGGCCCCCTTCTTTGATCGGGGTCCATTTCCCGAAGCTCGAACTCACCGCCGAGTTCGCTGCTACGAATCCTTCTGGCCTCGGCGAGGTGAAGGAGACGTACGACAAGTTCCGCGGCCTTGTGCTTGACAAGCACATCGAGGTGAAAACCTCGGAGGCCAAGTGGCTTGACGAGCAGATTGCTCCCAAGCATTCCGCACCGCCGCTACTGTCTCTTTTGACGCAGCACTATGGCCTTCTGATGAAGGATTACCGGGACTTGAAGGGCGAAACGCCCGTCAAGGATGACCACGGTAATACGATTCGGATTGAGCCTGTGTTCGCGGAGTCGGCTCTCTTCAAAAAAGAGTTCGACAACTTGCTCGTGGATCTCCCGATCCTGGCCTCGCGCGTCATTACCCTCGAGCGTAACCGCTACTACGAGGCTAAAGCGAAGCGTGCCGCCAAGGAGAGTCTGCGCCAGGAAACGGATGTCGTGATGGGTGACTTGACCACCGACAACGCCGCTGCGATCATCGACGCCCGAGTCAACTCGGTCCTGGAAAAACGACTTCGGTCAATGCGCTTGGTAAGCACCGATTCTCCCTTTTTATTAAGCGAGATCTCTGATTACTATTCAGGTTGGAGGCAAGGGCGCTCGAGGCGTCTCGAAGGTCGGCCCCGCCTCCTCGAATATCAAGAGTACCAAGCAGACGCCAAAACTCAAACCGGCGACTCAGAAGAAGTCTGGCGGCGGGCCCTCGCGCCCCCGCCAGCCTTCTTCGAACAAGTCGCCGAAACCGCAGGCGAAAGCCTCGAGTTCGGCCTCACGCAAAGGCAAAGGGAAGCAGAGGCAGTAGTTGCCTCTGCCGTCGCTGGAGGAACGCGGGCGGTGCCCGCCCTTCGGTACGATAGAGCTGACACCTATCCAGACGAAATCTTACTGATCCCTTTCCCCCTCGCCATACAGTATATAATCGCTGCTACGCCTCCTGTGGTTGTGGAGGCGGCTAGATTCCGTAGTAGCGTACATCTCGGTCCGGGGGTTTCGGCCCCCAATTATATATCTGTACAAGTGTCCGCGGGTTTAAGGTACCTCCCTCGCGCTGGAAGCTCCAGCGGTAAAAACCTTAATAAAAATTTGCTTTACCGTGCGTTCGATGATATGTGTGATCGTCTAAGGTGGCGCCTCTACTGGCTAGAACGCGAAAGCAAAGGAGAGACCGAGAAAAAAGTCTATGACCCAGACTATGATATTCGCCGCCCCCGGTCAGAGGCGGTCGAATTGCACCCCTACATTGAAGATGGACTTGCTGCCGGAAGGTCGTACATAGATTCGTTCTGTGCCAACGTCGTACCTCAGTTACTCAAAGTCGAACCACGCCCCGAGCTGGTAGACTACCAGAGTGTCCAGGACTTCCTCCGAAGCAATAACTATATCGTTTTGCCAACGGATAAGAATCTAGGTGCATCCATAGTAACTCGGGACTGGTTCTTAGACAACACACGTGCGCTCCTCTCAGACGCGGCTAATTACACCATATTTAGTCGGGAGAACGCAGAAGTCATGTTGATACAAACATGTAATTCGGTCATTGAGTTGTCGGCGGACGCTCGTGCTATCTTTAGTAATGACCAATTGGCAGATTTTTTGCGGCAATTTGTCCCGGACGAGTTAGCGCTCGATAAGTTCATCGTGCCTGTGTTCTATGGTATACCCAAGATTCACAAGGAACCCGTAAAGATGAGACCTATCGTGCCTTGTCACAGCGCGCTTGTAAACCCGGCTGCCAAGTTTGTATCAAAAACGTTGAAACCTTTCCTAGCACAGCGTCCTTACGTCCTTCGCGGGACTAAGGACCTAGCGATTCGGTTATCCAAAACAACGTTTGATCCTACACGCAAACTTTTCCTCGTTGGATTCGACATCGTAGCGTTTTATCCAACGATACCAACCTTAGAAGCGATCAAAGCGGTTTTATCGCTATGGTTGAGGAAATCTAATCCACGCCCATCTACACAACTCTTCAAGTTCACTGATAGAGCGATGCGGCTTGCGTGCATGGATCTTATTTTTAAGTTCGAGCAAACATTCTACCTGCAGAAGCGCGGTTTAGCAATGGGCGTAGCTTGTAGCCCGGATGTTGCTAACCTGTGGGGCGCTGTCTTTGAGGAAAAATGGGCTCCCGTCGAGCTAAATAAAGGTAAACTGGCGTTCTACGCTCGGTTTATCGACGACGGTCTTGCTTTAGTGTATGCCAACTCTCGCGAAGAAGCGCTTGAGTATTGTCAGTCATTCATAAAGTTTGACGAGCACGAACTTACGTGGGACGTGAGCGAGTTTCATCTCGCATTCCTGGACATGATGTTGTACATCAACCCGGCTAGCAACCGGCTTGAATGGCAACCTTACCGCAAAGCACGTAACCACCTTGAACGCATCCCGTTCGCATCTCACCACCCCCTCGATGTCCGAAAGGGCACCTTCTTGGGAGAGATGTCACGGCTAGCCGTACTTAGTAGTAATCCTGCTAATTACTTCGAGGCTCTCCAAGATCTTCGAAGTATCTACATCAGTAGAGGCTACCCGTTGAAGTTGTTAAACAAATGGTTAAAGGACAACACCAACAAGAGATGGCATGCGCGCTTTGAGGAGAGCGCAAATGGAGACCGGTCCAAAAGACCGGATACCGGAGGAGCCATAATCGATCTCTTGGTCCTGAAATCAGAGTTCAACCTGATCTGGGAAGCGTTCGACCTACGAGAACTTCAGAATGTTGTCGTTAAACGCTGGATAACCAGTCTGTCCGAGGTTCGCTCGAACAGGTTATCCCGACTTTACGAATTCGCTAAGTCCCGTTACGGAGCCGATATATCTAGTATTGATTATACTACCATCGCAAAGTACGCGGAAGGACTTGGGTTCGATGTTCGTCGCGGGTTGGCTCCGGCCGAACCGATGGATGTTGACGTGAGTGGGTCTTCGGATCCAGCCCAGGAGGAAGTGTCGATGTCAGTGGACGAGTCGAACGGTGACCAGTCAGTTCCGGCTGTTAAGTTGCCTATAGATTTGGAAGCGGTTGATACCCTGAACAATCCTGACTTCGGTTGGGATGATATCTCCCTTACGTATCTGCGCCCCATGGGGTTTACCAGTAACAGTATGGAGGTCAGGGACGTGATCGATGTTCGTAAAGTTGGTCTAACGACTGCACGATGGCTTGTCTCCCGCAAACGTTTGCCTAACCTGGGCGATGTTGTGGGTAAGATGAGACGTGAGGTATTGAGCTCGGTAACACATGCTCTACCTCTACAAAATTCTGAAGAAGATAGTCCCATTATTGCGGACGATCTGGTACTCTTCGACGATACATTTTTCGGAGAAGAGCCCTCGTTGGGTTAAATATCCAAACGAAGATATTTACTATTTGCCTTTTAGGCTCGGTTCAAACCCGAACCCGAACCCTAACCGTTAACCCAGAACCCTAGCCGAAGGTAGTATGGAAGGTATGGAAACCGTAATAGGCCCTGGTTCGTCTTAATCGATATCAGGCACTAGGTAATTCGTTAGTATCGAGCGTAGTCGTTCGTTCTAAAATAAGACAGTGCAAGTTGTCATTGGGATCTGATCCCCCAACCTGCAGATGATCGCTTCAGGGATCGGACCAGCTGAGTGGACTGTAGGCGCCCTTAGGTTGAAATATTACCGACAGGAGTCCCAGAGTTTATGTCTGTAAGTGACGCAAGTACCCTAAAAGCTTCGGTTAGTAAGGGGGCCTTCGGGTCTTAAACACGAGCTATGTACTCGAGATATCAAAACGCGAGGATACGCCAAGTGACGGCTATCTTGGGGCGAAGGTTCGCCGATGCACCCCTCGATCTCTTACTAGTACGCCCAAACGGTAGCTTTACGGCGGCTGTACGGGGAACAGAACGTTCGATACGGCTTAGTCGCGGTGCAGCGCAGTGGTGTGGTTAAGGGACCGCGACCCGGCGGGAAGTTCGTCGGGGTGGGAGCGGAGAATATACCAACCTTAACAAGGCTTCGGCCTTGAGATCGGGAACAGTCGGAGTAGTCCAGGGGTGACGGCAAGGACGTACACTGCTATTCTGGCTGGTGTTCGGGGAGCTTCGGGCTTCTCGGGCATCTCGGTCCGACTTGTGCTATTATCGTTGCGGACGTATTGTGGTTGAGATATACCCGTGCGTTAACGCGCGCTCTAATTGCATTTAGGCGCTAGGTTCCGAATGTTAAGCGCGGGAGTACATGCTCGGGGCCGGGTAGTAACCGGTCTAGTGCGGGCACGGCATGGAAAGCCGGATACCCCTTGCCTGTCACACGTTGGTTACGCACGTGTTGCTATATTTAGAGACCTGGGGTCGCCAGTGGGAAAACTGTACCGCTGCCGGTTCCGGCTTCTTTAGAAGCATTATTATTATTAGAATTGTGGCGCACGCACACGCTATTTTTGTTTCCAGTACAGCGGTGGTCAGCCGGTTAGGCCCCACCACATGCTGCTGGAACGTGAGTCATGTATGAAAAGTACATGCATGGGTTCCGGGTAATCGGCCGCGTGTTTCATGCCATGCTTCGATGGGTCCGTTCGCGGTCACCTGTCCAGGCGGAAGCTAAGAACCGTGGGTCGGCTTGGACGGCAAGGCCTAACACACCTTATCGCACCATTATTGCGCCATCTCGCGCAATAATACCCGCACGTTGGTACACTGCCTATGCTCAGGCAGTATAAATACGAGCCAGGATGCACTGAAGAGGTTCAACCGAAAAGTTGCTTTCAAGTCAAGACGACTTGAGCCCTTTTGCATCCCGCTTGAACCCCAACACAACGGTACGCCCTTGCCACTGCTCCGGCGGTGGTGAGGATCTCCACTACCCTAAACCCTAACCCTAAGTACGCCATGGGTACGCGCACTGCCAAAAGAAAGAAGGGATGCTCGGCACACCCGGTACGCAACTGCCATGGGTACGCGCACTACCAAAAGAGAGAAGAGAAGGCCGGGACGCCCGGAGCGCACCCTACCAAAAGAGGAATGTCAATGGAACGCCTCAGGAATGCGCAGAGGACGCTGTGAGTAAGCGCACTGGCAAAAAAGAGAAGGGATGCCCAGCATGCACGGTATGCACGGTATGCACGGCACGCGCTCTCCCTAAGCTACGCCACGGGTACGCGCACTGGCAAGCACTGGCAAAAGAGAGAAGGGATGCACGGCACGCATGGTACGCACTCCACCAAAGCTATGCCATGGGTATGTGCACTGCCAAAAGAGGGAAGGGATGGCCGGCACGCCCAGTGCGCATGGTATGCATGGCACGCACGGTACGCAACCAAAGTTATGCCACGGGTACGCGCACTACCAAAAGAAAGAAGGAATGCCCGGGACGCCCGGTACGCACCCCACCAAAAGCTACGCTGTGGGTTAGGGCACTGGCAAAAGAGGAATGCCAGTGGAACGCTTCAGGAATGCCAGTGGAACGCCATGGCAGACGCCCTACTGAAAGAGGAACGCCCAGTGCATGACGCAATACTGAAAGAAGAACGCCCAGTGCATGACGCAATGCCAAGGGTACCCACCAGACAGCAAGAACGCCAGAGGCCACAAAGAAGAACGCCTACGGAATGCCTACGGAACATGTCGGGAACGCCAAAGGGAATCAAGGAACGCCTCGGGAACGTCTTGATGCAATGACATCATGCATCGGATAGGCGTACCGGTCCCTGACATGATGGCCGAGAACGCCAGGAGCGTCTACTTTATTTTTAGATTGACGCTGGGAACGCCATGAATGCCCAAACTATTTTTAGATTGACGTTCTGCAGGCGTACCGGAACGCCCAAATATTCGATTTTTCGTACGATTAAACTGTTTATTTAATTTACCCCCTCCCCGTGGGTGGTTTCGGGTGATCTGAAATACCTAGGGGGGGTTTTCAAGGTCGGGGAATCCGAATCTGAAGTCAGAATGTCGAAATTCCTACGGAACGCCTGAATGCAACGAAGCTGTTGAAATCCTTTGGAATTAGGCCAGTTTTTTTGCGACCAGCCGTAGTAGTTTTGACGGGTTTGATAGCCCACACGACGAGCTCGAACTTGGCTGGTTCCAACTCGTCATCTGAAACATCGTTGTGAGATGTGGATGCCTTGGTAGTGTGAGCCTGTCCTCGAGAGGCTACCCGTGTGGTTAGAGAGGGTGTGCTAGTAGGAGGCTGAGCTGGATTTCGAGGGTGTCATCAGCAAATCGTGATTTGGTTCCCACAGTATGCCCCTACCCGGATATAGTAGGCACTAGCAACCCCTTATGTAGCTGTAGCATGTCATAGTGTCGCAGCATGCCCCAGCACGCCCCAGTTCTCCACAGTAAACACCAGTGACTCCACAGTTCTGCATAGTATTTGGTGGATGCTCCACAGCAGTAGATAGTTTGTGGTGGATGCTCCACAGCAGTAGATAGTTTGTGGTGTGTACTCCAAAGCACTGGGTAGTATGCGGTGGGTTCTCTAGAGCTTGGCATAGGACGTAGTGAGTACTTCCCAGTGATATACAGCCTTAAGTCACTATTTGCCTATGTATATACGCTCTACACTTGGGTTCTTGACTGCTAGTCTCTTATTACATACATGCATATTTCTTGAAAGTATAACACCATAAATACATAATATAGTGATTGTCGTGCTAATAATAATACAGTTGTGCTATCTAACTTAACATATAAAACAGCTTGGCGCAGAAGATAGCGAGCAATGCTTGTCGAATTCATCCACTAGCGCTGGCGCTGCAGTCCAAGAGTGGGTTTACAATAAGTGGGTTATGCAGTGCATTGTTGCGGGTGCCTCGGATCAGCAGTGTGGCACGCTCAGTGCAGGAGATGACGAGGGACTCTGCTACTCACCTGGGATTGGTTGCGGTTGTCATCGAGAGAAGAGAGAGGCTGCCGTGGAAGGAGGGTGTGGCGAGAGCTTCGCAGCGGCAGTAATTCAGTGTTGTGTCGGTGTTTGTGTGTTTGTGGGGGCACAGGAGTTGGCATGCTGTGAAAGTCAAGGATAAGGGGGCGTCAGCGATGTCTCATGAGTGAAAAGAAGGGAGCAGAGGTGCGTACCAGCTGTGGCGGCCCTCGTTTGTGGTCGAGAGTTTGTTTGTGGGTTCGGAGGAGCTTGACGGGCTCAAGGGCGCTGCGGAAGAGGCCCTAGCACAGTTCCTCGAAACGGGGACGGGTGAGTGAAGTGTCGAAGTCGATACCTCGAAAGGAGAGCCGATTTCGATGGAGGTTTGGTGGCGGAGGAGAGGGTACCGACACATCTAAGAGAACAAAGCAATAATAAAAAGGCCGTCAGTTCGGAGAAACTAAAGGCAGAAAATAAAGGACATACGAGTATGTCGTGCCCAGATCGATACCGATAGCTTTTGAGGAAGGCACGCCGCCATATCCTCTGCCAGGGACTCCCTTTGCTTTCCCGGTCCCTTCTCCTCCCATCCGAAGCCTGTGAGAGCGAGCCCATCTCCCCTGAAGAGCGGAGGAGCATGCGACGGGGTCGGCTCGTTTGTTGGTGCGGTACAGTCGTCGTTGTACCCGCGGCTTCGCGGCATCGTCGTTGATGCACCCGCCATTGCACCGGCGTCGCGTTGTCATCGTTGCACCCGCTGTTGCTGCATCACTGGGCCGTCGTCGTCGATGCACCTGCGGCATCATGGCGTCGTCGTAGACCTTATACAGTAACGAAATCTTACCTCGACGTTATAGTTGACAATCTCGAGCAGAGGTCCGGAGATGGTGGCAGTAGAGTCGACTACTTCACGCAGGACAGCGTGGGCAAAATGTGGGTGGGTTAACAGTACACATGGCATAGTTGGAAAGGTTCTCAGAGTTTCGATCCTCGTCCTGCTCGCTCTTGTATGCAAGGGAGGTGGAGAGGTGGTGGTGGTGGCGTCGAAAGTCGACACCAATCCACCTCCATCTTGTTTTTGCACATGAGGGAGGTGGAGGATGCAGTTGCGGCGTCAAAGATAGAAACAAACCACCTCCGTCTCGCTTTTGCGTGCGAGGGAGGTGGAGAGACGGTGGCGGCGTCGAACGGTCAAACGAGGGAGGTAGTGGTGGACGGCAATCCGCCTCCGGCTCGTTCTTGCACACGAGGGAGGTAGCAAAGTAACGAACATCGTCTATTTATAACCTGCGGAAAGGTGGGTTAGTAGGTGTCGAAAAAGTAAAAGAAAAAATAAATGTGAACGCGATAACAACTGTTATCGCATTCGCGTTTGCGACGCACCTCGCCAGCTTCCCATTCCTTGGGTCCACCCTGTGGCTTTCTACATCCTTGGACCTTCGTCGACGAGCGAAAACGGGCCCACATCCCTCAGACGAGGGGAGGGGTGGTGTGCCCAATCCAAGCAGCAGCAGCACGTCTGCAGGGGTATGACGTGGCGAACGAGGGTGGGTGGTAGTTACTGGTGGTGGTGGTGGGCTTCGGTTGGCTCAAGGAGGTGGT
Source organism: Flammula alnicola (assembly GCA_015499995.1). Taxonomy (NCBI): domain Eukaryota; kingdom Fungi; phylum Basidiomycota; class Agaricomycetes; order Agaricales; family Strophariaceae; genus Flammula; species Flammula alnicola. The sequence continues at coordinate 17,223 of JADNRV010000134.1, forward strand.
GAAAGGGAAGCCGTGGCGACGGTGGGTGTTGGAGCCACAGCGACGGTGACGACAGATCTGGGCAAGGCCAGCCAGCTTGAGGCGTTACAGACTTTGGACGTACATGTCCGAAATCTGTCACAGAGATTAAACAAAAGTGAGAGTCTCGACGCGACGCGTTTACTATTAGTCACTTGCAGCGGAGTTCAAAGATCAGGTCACATGATGTGCTGAATTGCGTTCGTTCAAAGTTCAAATTTGTTCAAAGTTGAACTTAACTTGTACTTCACCCCACCTCTTACCTGACCTCCCTATGCCACCGTTTTTCAGAGTACGGTAAGTAATCTTTTATGTTTATTCTGTGTAACTTGAGTGTTATTCTATTACTAGGTAATTGAGCCAGTGCCCGATGTGGGCCGGCCTAACTCATTATCTGACGAACACACAACTACTACTTCAAGACCTCAAACGATGTTATTGTAAGCTTTCTGTTTTTATTATATTTGATTTTCATACTGATTTACGGCTTACTAGGACCCAGGCAGCGTGAAACGAAGGCGTAACCCTCCGGATGTGGACAGACCCTTGCAAGATATTGGGGGAAGATAATGGGTTTAAGAGACCGAGAAGCAGAGGGAGACCCCAGCTGGTGCGTCCTGAATCGAGTCGTACGACTCGATTCGTCCTATCCCTTTCTGGCTCGCCCACCCATTTACCCAACCCATAGGCTAGACGAGGAGTTGACAAACAGTTGTCGTCTCGTCATCCAACTCCACCCCGCTGCTGCTGCCGCCCCGCATACCAACAACTGACGCCCTGCCGCTGCCACCCCTGCCAGTTGCTTCCCGCGCTGCAACACCAGCAGCAACATTGACACCCATCCCTTTCCACGAACCCCGCCCTCAGTTTAAAGGCAGCGCCACCACTTACCTGACACTAGACTACGACCCCACCAGCTGACATCCCCAGCGACAAACCACATGCACATATCGCGACATCTCCCAGCTCGATAGCCACGTCACAAGTGGTTAACGATGCGAAGAGATGACAACTGGGCTTGGTTGCTGTGGGATGCGCCCGCTGATCACATCGGCAGGCGGGGGTGTAGGGGGTGACGAGGGCGGAGAAGGCTAATCGACAACAGCGAGGAAAGAAGAATCGCCGCCGACTCCGGAAGCCAACGAGGTCGACAGACATGCACGATACCGTGGGGCTGACAAAACGCGCCAGCGCTCGCGGTGCTGACGAGGGATGGGAGGCGAGGTGAATGCTGGTTCGCCGACCATGTCCTGCCGAAACGTCGCGAGGTATGTGGCAGCCCACATCCTCGCCTTTGCTAACCCCGCCCCACCCTTTTTTGTCCAGGTAACCATATGCTGGGTATCCGAAATGCCAGACGACAGCACGGATGACCGCGAAACACGACACCCAAGACTGGACAAGGCACGGATAGGAGGGTCAGGGACTAGGTGCGTGACAAACGACACTGTTAGACACGGCTAACACCCCATTCCCCCTTCTGTTCTCACAGAACACTGTTCGAGGTCACTGTCTCGCCTCCAACCTGCCGTGGATGGCCACGGCCCCCAATCGGAACCCCAGGCACCACCATGACCCGCGCTACGTCACAGGGCCAAGAGTGAGCGAGACAATGAGCCACAAAGGGTTGTCATTGCCATCCCACCTCACCAGGAAGCCAGCTGGCTGTGGAAATGAGACGACACTGGCGCAGGAGGGCGGGAGGAGAACAAGGCGACAAAAAACGCCACGAGGTACGTGGCGACCAACCCACCCCGCTGCTGCTAACACCCTATTTTGTCCAGATAACCCCACAACGTCCCCAACCCACCATCGGCGGCCACAGCCACAAGCCAGCGCATTGTCGTCACCATGATCCGTCGCAAGCAAGAGGAACAACAGCAGTGCAGAACGGTAATGAAACGTATGAGGAGGCCCAATGTACGTGACAAACCACCCCACCAGACCCGCCTAACATGTATCCTCCTTTTTTTGTGCAGAATGCGGTTCGAGGCCGCCGCACGCTGCCTGTGCAATGAGCGCCACCCACATGTCACGAAGAGCTTGGCAAATGGATGACGATGAGCTGCAAGTGCTCATTGACACCATTACACGTTGCTTGCAAGCCGAAACGCAACACCAGCAACGACAAAGACTGGGGTGAATGGTGCCCGGTATGTCATTGACCACCCACACCGCGCTAGTAATCCCTCACATCTACTCTCCATCCAGGTAATGGCGCCGCGCGCATCAAAACCTCGCTGTGGCAATGCTAGTAGTGCCCATGAAACATGGCCCCGAGCATGCGCGCCCTCATTTAAATCAACGAAGCTGCCATGTCACGGAACGTGATGCAACGCGTACATGGCACATGAATGGTTTGTTATATAATTACCTTAATGTAGCCTTTAGTATTGTTAGTGACATTTCAGAAAGGACAGTAGGAAGTGGAAGAATAAGTTGAAAGCGGGAATCTCTCTCCCCTCTCTGAGCATCTCAACGTAGCCAACACATCTACATTCAAGTGCGACTTGGACGCGCTTTGCACGCGGTGGTATGCTCCAAATCGAGACGCCTCGCAACCACCTTACCATATTGGTCAGTGCCTGAATATCCTATATTGCTGATGGACCGACGCAAAAAAAACCAACACTGACATAGTTTTCGGAATCAGCTGTAATCTCATGATGCGGTATGTCGCTATCCCATGCATACTTGCCTGAATATTACATGTGCTCATGTTCGCGATATCTTTCTCTCCGATGAACTGAGACCCGGTAGGCGAATTAGATGTCAACGCGACAGGATCTGCCGTTCTGTACCTGCGGATCCGACAACGTTTTTAGGGCGCATGATACTTCCCAGATGGAGCACGTTTCAACTTTGCGTTTGTGTTTCCCTCAATTACTAATGACACTCAGGCACCCCGAACGGCTTCTACGTTCCCGTCCCCGCGCCTAAGTAGTGATTTCTAACACTTAGAATGGTTTCAAACATTGTGCTAGAGCTTACTTATTTCGTATGTGATGCGTATTCAATACTTCTATGATAACTTGTATCCGGAACGGTGAAGCCTGTATGAGAGGCACTAGAAGCAAAGGGCATTTAGGCTAATTTTATAATAACTTACTACAAACGAAGTCTAATATACAAGAAGCGGAGGTGTGAAGAGACTAAGGGCTACAGAGGGAGATCGGATAAATACGATGCAAGGCAAAAGTGAAACTAGTAGATACACAGGTGTCTAGTATGAACGAAAACGGTACGGAGATCTATTTGCTACAAAGGTTATGTGAGTTGGAAGAAGATAAATAATACATACGAAACCCTCAGTCAATGTTTCGAGCACTGAATAGAAGAATGGTGGATATGACGCAGGGTTCAAAAAGGCCGGCCTGGAACGCCTCGCTCGTAATCTCGAGGATAATTTTGTTATTATCCTGCGCTGAGCTGATTCGTGGGAACTGTTCTGGGGGGTTAGGGCCGTAGCTGTATAACTGGGAAGACGGAGAAGAGTATAAGGATGGGGTCCAGTACAGAAACGATAATCCCACATACATAAATACCACTTGAGCCCCGGGGAATCCAGGCGTACAGTTTGCCACTGATCAGCATAGATCTATAGCTGCAATCAGGAAGCTAATCAGCGAACAGCCGTTGGATCAAAAAAATCTAACTCACGTCTGATCGTCGGAGAGTTTCAGAAAATCCTTCGTGAGCTGACGAGCTAGGACTCCTCTCACCTCGACAGCAGGTGGGTCGGTGACTGCGCCTCTGCTGTACAACTCCTGCTCTCGCTGGTTCCAGATAAGCCTTGAAGAGAAATCTTCATTTTTTCTTGCCACCGGCGACAGGGACAGGGCCACCACCAAGGGGCGGCGCCACGGGCATACGCACGTCCACCCGCCCACTCGTCGTCAACCCCAGGCCTACCGGCTTCGTCAACGTCAACATCGGCGGCGGCTCCACGTTGTCGAAGCCGTTGTCATCCTCCCACTCATCGTCTTCCTCGTATCTCTCCTCTCCGCCTCCGCCCTCCTCCGCGTCCTCCTGCTGATTGTTAGAAGAGCCGTCTTCTTCTGGATGCCCACCTGCACTTCGCTTCTTTCGCAGTTCTTGCGGATTGGCAAACTTGATGGGGCTGACGGGGCGTTGGCCCTCGTCGGGCGCGAAGGTGATGGGTGACGGTGGTCGCATCCTTGGTACGTCTTTGGAGATACGACGCGGGTGAAAGGGTAAGCCGAAGCATTTCGCGAGGATGCTCTGCTCGAAGTGCTTGATTTTCCAAGTGGGGTCGACATGCGTGAGGCACCATTGGTCGTAGGGTACTAGAGTCACGAGTTAAAGTTTAGGACATCCAAATTGACACGGAACTTACTGTATCGACAGGCTAGTGGTAATATGTTTCTGTTTCTGTATCTCCATGATGTCGATCCTCCTCGCCAGCAACCTGGCTGGTACACGTTCTGGTAACCGTTCTCCCGTTTGTATCCACTGTGCTGGGCTAATCAAGAGAAAGTAAGTTGTATGGATCACAAATCAAGAACAAAGCGTTTCTGACCGACAGCTTTACGTTAAAAAGAGAAACGTTGTCTATGGATAATCCGACTAATGATACAGATTTACTTGATAATGTCGATTGTGCTGTCGTTGATATTGCGTTGGTAATAGATATTGCCGAAGATGGAGAAGATTGAGATGCAAGAGGAGACGCAAAAGCCTCAAGGGAAGGCGAACCGATGGTATGAAATGTATGGAAGGATGTCAAAGAAAGTATGTGCAAGGTCAGAGGGTAGTCGTACTCTGAAGATTCCGAAGTTAGCTGGATGGGAAGAGAAGGCGAACAAATACAGGATACTCGCAATTACAACAAAGAGCTTTGGGAATCAAGGTCGAAGCAAGGCCAGATAGCAAAAGCAGCTTGACGACTTGATGCTTCCGGAGAGAATATAACACATGTAGATCGTGGTTCATGTTCACGTTCGTCTTCATCCGCAGATTCCATTCTATATAACGAAAGTTATCAGAACTTTAAGTAGTAACGCATGGGTGAAATACGCACAAGATACCAAGAACCGGCCTCATTTCCGCAAATGGATCCTTACCGCCCTGTGGGACCGACCGGGAACTTTGACAGGCAATACCGCCGCATGGACGATACGAACGCCCTCACTTCCATCTCGTCGATCCCCCACCATCAACGCCCACTCCGCTGAATCGAAATTGAGGTTAAACACCTCTGAGATCGCGCTCAGATCAGCGCAATCCCACAGTTGGAGTCCAGCTGCGTAGGCAAGTACAAGGACACGTCTTCATGATATCACGCACGTGAATTAGCAACTGAACGAGATCTCAAAGGCAGAAAGACCTACCGCTCATTTAAAGCATCCCATCTTACCCAAGTAATGGTGTCTGCTTGGGCTGGTAATTCACGAGGCCGAGATCCGCCAGACGCTCCTCAGATAAGTCGCTGTTCTGCCAGCTTTCGCACTTCGCTGGACATGGCTGTGCGTAGTGCCCACCGAACCGGCAGCAGCACCTCAACGCATAGCTGGTGGGTGCAGAAAGTCAGCTAGGTCAGGGTGGGAGGGGCAGATTGGGTGGATGATGACAGTGGTGCTGGGTGCCGGTTTCGGTGCCTGCTCGTCGTTGACGTTGACGACGTTGGCGTTGGTGCTGGTGCGAAAGCGGCGGGTGTCGAGGATGCTTCCGTTGGCGGTGCATGATCCTCCTCGGATAGCCCGGGCCCTCAAACGGTGTTTATTCGGATCACGTGGTCGTCGTCACGCGTTACAGGGCTTAAGTTATCGTGCATGAGCCTGCATGGGCCTCTTAAAACATGCATAACCAACGCCGTATCCAACGTTCATGACAAGCATTTTTCAGAGGACCATCACGGTGCAGTGCACAGGCCACGGGCCTAAATCAAATCCAGGCTGGTTATTCACACGCGCTGTTGGCGCCGCTTGCGGTTCTTTTCTCCCCATATCTTCCTTTCTAACCTGAAAAGCTCCTCTAGAAACATCACTTGGCTCAAGAAAACCGATATCCGACGGAACGGGGACATATTTACGATCAAAGAGGCCTTGCACCAGCAAAATCTGATCCAGAGCGGACATTTGAGTCTGAGCCCGGAATCTTGAATCAGAGTGAGCTTTTTCCTACTCCCTCCCGACCCAGGTTCTTCACTTTCACTTTCACCGTCGCTTTGCCCTGGCTCGTACTGATATGTTCTCTTCAATGTCGCCAGTAACGTCATACAGCGCCCGTGCCACGTATCGACCGTTGTCGTCGTGTGGAAGTTTTGCTGAGCAACAAGGATGAGCGAACAAGCAAAGCCGACGCCTCCAACGCAGGAGCACCCATACCCGCCTCCGGCCATCGTCCAGTACCTGCACCAGGCATTCAATGGCGCGCCGTACCCACCTCCGGGGCCACCTGGTAGCTACATGCCGCCATTTTTCGCGTATCCACCTCCGCCCGACGGTAGTCATCCAGAAGATACACAGAACGGGGTTCCTGGCCCACTCATCTTTGGTCTGCCTCCTGGAGTCATGTACGTCTGCCCTCCCCAACCTCAAGCGCAATGTGAGTTGAATGACATATGATCTTTCTATCGCCGCTGACTTCTCACGTAGCCTTAGGTGCTCCGCCAGCGAACCCTGCCCCCGCTGCTTTGTCGCGTCCAAAGCGAAAACAGGTCAACATAGCTGTGAGTTTGATTGTACGGTTTTTTCTTTGATAAATCTCAATTTTTTTTCGGTGATAGTGTACCAATTGCGCTGGTGTTTGCAAGCGATGTGACGAGAATCGACCTTGCGAGAGATGCATTAAATATGGCGTTGCGGACACCTGCATCGACGGTCAGAGAAAGGAGAGGAAGAAAGGCACCAAACGTGGTCCGTACAAGCGCAAGAGCAAGGGCGAATCGGATGGCAACAGTTTCAATGGTATTTCTATTTTATCTTCTCCCTCATGACACATATTCAACTTTGCTTAGGTGAATGGACTCCAGGTTCGCAAACGCCCTCGACATCTACAACAGCGGCCACCATACGCGCAGTAGCTCAGTACACCCTGGAGGGGTTCTACCCTACTTATTACCCTCCACCTGGAGCTTTCATGCCCCACCCCCACGAAGGACAACCTGGACCAGACGGCTCTCCACCTCATGCCAATGGCCAACCCATCATGCCATATTACATTCACCCTGGTTCATACCCACCATTTCCACACTATTTTCCTATGTATCCTCAAGCCAGCCCTCTGCCGCCTGGTGCTCCACAACAATCGTCTCCTCAACCCCCACAGCAGCCAGCCGCCGCCCAGCCCCCAGAGCAGCCTCAGACTCAGCCACAGCCACAGACGATCAACCCTGCTGATGCTGCGAAGAAAGCAGAGGAATCTCCACCGTCGACGGAGAGAAATGGCGTCGAGGGCATGGGCACAGGCAAGAAGCGACCGAGGACAATGAAGAATGGAGAGCTGAAGGCAAAGAAGGCCAAGGTGGTGGTGGCGCCTACCACTCTTGCCACTGCTGCTGCTGCGGTGCGCGAGAAGGGCAAAGAGGATGAGGCAGCGATTGCCGAGCAGCCAGTCGTCAACGGCGAGGGTGAGTTGGACAAGGGCACCTGAGCAATTTCCGACGGTGATTCCCCACCTCCTGTTCCTCCGTTTATTAAGTAATATCTAATTCGCTATAGTATTATAGCAGTAACTTTCTGTAGTGGAATATATAATTTTGATTCCTCGTACAAGAATGAAACTACTCAATTCACTGATAGTATGTGTCTATGTAACGCTAATCGTGTTGCGCTCATGCCAAATCATTTGACTTGTGTGTCAAAGCTTCAGATAATTCTCGATAACTGTTTGCGTATATTGTTGACCTCTCATTGCCACGCAGAACGGACGACTAAGATGTTCGTCGTAAATCTTCTCCCACAGGGATTTCTCGAATATATCGTATGAACTGGAGCCGTTTTCACCCGGCCCGTAGGCCACAGGCGAGAATTGCCTGTGTCCATTAGGATAAGCATAGCAGTAGTCTGCGTCCGACGCCACTTCGACACCATCCAACCACCCCGACGCCCTGCAGGACCAGATCCAGTGTCAATGGTTTACTCTGGTTCTAAAGGACGATTATCTCGTCTCCTGGTACAACCTCGCAGCTTACAAGCTCGTTGAGCTCCATTCCTCGCCGCCGTCTGTCTCATTCGCCATCTCTGCTTCGCTTGGGCAACTTCTCTTGCATGGCACCATCAACGCCGACGCCAACATCCTCAATCAAGGAAACAATCCATCGCAAGCGAAGAGCGGCATCATCAACACGTCCGCGAGCGCCACCTCTGCTCTCAGCAACGCCCTCACGCTCTCGCTGAGCGCAAACCAGTGCTGCAGACGTCCAACATGACTTGGACCCCGCTCTGCTTCACGGCCTTGCCGCGCCACGATCCAGCGGCGTACGTCCAGCGGTACTGGGAGCGCTGGGTGCGCACCCTCCGCGTGGTGTTGCGCTCCTCCGCCTCTGGGGTGGGCACGGACCCGACACCTGGCCCTGGCGGGCGGGGCAGGAAGGCGGGTGGGTGGGCGAGAGTGAGAGACGTTCTGGGAGGGAGAGGGCTCCACCTGGAAGAGAGAGGACGAAGACGAAGTTGAAGTGGAGAGAGAGATGGGCTGTTATTCGAGATGGAGTAATTTCTTTGTTCAAGGAGCGAGACGTGAGTTTTTTTCCTCTCTTTTTTCGATATTTTTCGCATTCTGTTATTTTTATTTTTATTAATAATTCCTCGTTTTTTCGTGATATATTTGTCGAGGACCAGTCTATTTATCTCTTCATCCTTTGCCGTCTTTTCCTCGTTGTTTCTTTCACTGTTTCTTCTGTACTCGTTGTATCGCATTTTCGTTTGATTTTCAGGTCTTTCTCTTACCTGTATCCCCTTGAATGCATTACTGATCGTACCGCCTCCTTCTTCAAGACCCAATACCGACCCACCGCCTCCCACTCTGTGCCTTGATCAACCTGCGAGGTGCTGAACATCTTGCTCAATCCGTCCATTGGAAATCGTCACACACGGGCTCGACGTCAGGCCGAACGCGAGGCAAAGGGTCTTCACGGAACGCGATGGGTTCATAAATAAATAAAAAGATAACACGTGGCGGGTATCTCGAGGAGAGGAGAAACCTTCGACGAATGCCGACTCACTTCCACCTGAAGATCTCATATCTAGATGCTTTCTAAATAATGCCCTTTCAATTGTCGCATATCTTGTTTCATGTATTTCTAGTCTTGATGTCTTTCGACGGCGTATATGATGATTTCAATGTAATTCAATCTACTGTAAGTTTCCTGCAATTTTAAAGACGAGAATACACTATATACAAGTGACCTAGAACAACACTGCCCATGGCCTAGATCACTGAGAGCAACTACAAAGCAACTACAAAGCGACAAACTAACTGTACTGTATCATCCCAGAGATTATTCACTACCAAGACACTGAGGATGTCGACAACAAATCCTCTTCCGAATAATAAGGGACCCAGGTAAAAGACATATCAACAACGGCGGGGTCAGAATTATGTAGATAGAAGGATAGGTAGAAGGTTGGAAGAGGTAAAATCCATAGTCAGGCACTGGGGCAGAGTCATACAGGCGGAGTAGAAACAGTCGGATTACTGGCCGCTGCACTGTCCGAGACTAGAAGACTTGCCCCCGGCTCTTTGTCAACGCCGTCAGAAGGGTCGGAGACTTTCTTCTTCCTCATGCCTCGTCGACTTTTCGATGGAAATTCGCAACGAAGCGAGCGTCTTTGGCATTGACTAACAAAATTCACCAAAAAAAATGTCAATGACCAGAATTTTCCCAATGGATAGATGCAATGATATACTCACTTGCAGGTTTTATCCGTGCTGCCGGGCAAAGGCGGACCACAAGCAATTTTGCGGCCGCGACAGAATAAACACGCCAGGGGTGGCTTCTTCTCGAGTTGGCGTTTGCTGGGAAGTGGGCTCAGTCGCGTCGTGCTGGAATGGGAATCTACCCATGACATCCCGCGGATAGTAACTTTGTCTGAATGCGAAGGAAGATGGGATAGCGAGCGAGCGTGTCGGTGGTTGTAGTCGTGCTGACGGGCGCGGCCTGGGCGCGAGGGAGAGGCCCTATTCGGGTCAGTGTCCGAGGGTAGAGAATGGTGCTTGGTACCATGTAATTGACGCGGAGATGGCATGTTTGTGGGACGATGCAATGGGTGATGGGTTTCGTGGCTTGGTCCGGCAACGCGAGCAACAATACTCCCTGGGAACTCGTCGATTTCACTCCTGGGAGAACCTGCGAGATCTGATGGTGTATCTGGAGGAGGAGAAAAAAGGCCATTGGGAGAATATACGTCCACAGGAGACTCGACCAGATTATGAGAGCTCGGGGATGAACGAATTCGATGCAGGTCCAGGTGTGCATGCTGGGTATGTGGGTGACCATGGTGAGTTCCGCGATGAGCCTCTAATTGCTCGCGAGGGATCAGCTGTCCTGGAATATAGCATGCGTATTCGAGGGGTGGGGTTGAAATGGGTAGGATACCCGAGTTATGAGGTTCGGGATAGGATGTACGACCAGCCTACAACATGAACGTGAGATAAGATGGCTGCAGGGTGTAGAAAAGTTGGGTCAGAGCTTACTGGGGTAGAATACTGGCGGCTAGTGGCCTTTGGTTGATTTGTCGTAGGTACGTTGTGGTTGTCGGGCATATAACACGAACTTGGTTGTTGAACGGGGGATAGAACATCGTAATCACAATGTAATGAATTGGCTGGGTGGGGTATATATGGACTGGCTACATGGTGAGGGGAAAGGATCAGATATTCTCCTCCTCCTAGCGCAAGATAGCCGCAATCGCTCGCAGCATCATTGGCATATGACTCGGACAGCGCTTCCACCTGGAAATCGTACTTTGCTTGAGGGAAATGGGCGAAGAAGAGGGCGTCCATGTCGCGGACGGTCTCTTGAAATCCAGAAAGTGAAGACATGACTATGATGAGAAAAGGAAGAGGGGCATCGTTGAGTCGGACGGACAACCCTGACAGCAAAGTGGATGTCAGTGAAAAACGTTTTCAATCCTTTCCATATTCGAATACTTGCGGTCTCAGTGCGGCCTCTCAAGATTATCTAATCAATGAAATCAGAATCCACGTTGTATTGGCGTGTATCGATATTAATGATGTGCCGGCTCAGCTCGGCCTGAAAGCCGCGGCTTAGGCTTTTTCTAGGCCTCGGCCTCCCAAAACTGAAGCCTGAGCCGTGCTGGTAGGCTTGGGCCGGCTTGGGCTCGGCCTCGGCTCAGGCCGCGGCCTGTGGGAAAGTGGTCATGTGATGGTTGACCAATTAGTCGAGCGTCGAGCGTCGACTGTTGTCCACAGCTTCCACGGAACCACCACGGTCCCATCTCCTCGTCCTCTCGTGCTTCCGCCGTCGCGTCACTTGGCGACCGGAACCACCTACTCTCCCGCCCCCTCCTAAACTAACATTCATATGTCAACCTGTGTGCCCCTCCCCTCTGAGAGGGATGCGGAGCCGGGTTTACCTCGCCAAGTCGCCTTCAACAACGCCACCTCTCCGCTTACCAACGTCGGCACTTGGCGAACGACGTTGATACGACAACGAAAGCACTCACGAATTGAGATCTCAGAGCGCACGGAGAGAAGGCCGGAGGAGGGTTGTACATGACGAGCGGTCCCTGACACCAAAGGGAGACCCTAGAAGGTACGTCTAAAGACGGATCGATCCGTCTTTCAATGCACCCCACCACTCACCCCACTACGCACAGGCTAATCCTCATGCCTATCCCACCGAATGTAAGTCATCTAGATATCGTTCGTCTTCTGAGTACTGACGACGTTTACCCTATTCTTGAAGCCCATAGCTTGAACTGGTATCGCTTCATCGGTCGGATCTTGGGAAAGGCTATGTACGAGGGCATTCTGGTCGACGTTGCATTTGCCGGATTCTTCCTGGCTAAAGTAAGTGGCTATGGAAGCTCTTATACGCTCTTCCTGTTCTAATATTACCCATTCTAGTGGTTGGGCAGACAGAGCTTCTTTGACGACCTCTCTTCGTTGGATCCCGACTTGTATAACGGTCTCATTTTCTTGAAGCATTACAATGGAAACACGGAGGATTTGTCCTTGAATTTCACCGTGGCTGTCGAAGGTAACCTTTCTTCTTCCTGGTCTGCTTCTGTATTGGCTCATCGGTCATCCTGCATTGGCAGAATTTGGCGTCACCAAAAGCATCGACCTCATCCCCGACGGCAGCAACGTGCCCGTCACGAAGGAGAATCGCCTGACTTACATCTACCTCGTTTCGCATTATCGACTCAGCAAGCAGATCAAGCAACAGAGCGACGCATTCTTTGAAGGATTGTCGGAGATGATCGATCAGAAGTGGTTGAGGTATGTCTTTTCACGACGCTTAATTGTACGAATTTAGAGCTCAACGTTGGTTCTTTCTAGGATGTTCAATCAACAGGAGGTTCAAATCCTCATTGGTGGCGTCAATTCGCCTATCGACCTCGATGATCTTCGCGGCCATACCAATTACGGAGGTCTTTATGACGACCACCATCCAGTTATTGTGGCGTTCTGGAATGTACGCCCTCTTATCTCCGGATCTCTACTGACATGTTTACTGAAGGCCCTTGTTCAGGTCGTCAATTCGCTCGATGAAGAACGGCGCCGAGCCTTGCTGCGCTTCGTGACCAGCTGCAGCCGACCACCTCTTCTGTGCGTAGTTCTGTTCGTTATATCTTACCTTATTTGCTGGCATCCTTCTCTCCATTCTTAGTGGATTCAAGGAACTCGTGCCGAACTTTTCAATACGCGACGCGGGTGAAGATCAGTACCGACTTCCCACTTCGAGTACTTGCGTCAACCTTCTCAAAGTGAGCTTCACATTTGTCTCTCGTACCTGTCATTTTTCGCTCATCACACGGTAATTAGCTTCCGAGATACACCAACGAAAGGACGCTGCGCGAAAAGCTTATCCAGGCTATCAATTCTGGCGTTGGCTTCGATTTGTCGTAACTCGGTAATCAGGACTTCTGAAATACAATAGTTACTTTTTCTTAGTCTTAGAATCGCTTTCTCTTCGTCGTCCCTTTTTTGTTAACAGCGACCTGTATAGTTAGATCCACCATGTTTTGAGAGTAGGCTGTCCAACTTAATTGTTGTTAATTGTACCGCAAAAGTTTTCCATTCAAGTGCCTCGTCGAGCACTCAAACCAAATTTTGAGAGCACATGAAATCGTTGGCACTGACTTGAGTTCAAACGCAGTTTCAATCGCCAGTCATAAATTACGTCCGTTGGAGCAGTCCAATCTGTCCTAAGGTTAGGAAGCTCGGGATCGGATACGCGTTGAGCACACCGTGCGGTATAGCGTCGCAGGCACAAGTGCGGAATGGATTGCAGGATGAGACGCGCTGGCACACAAAGACCGATATCTAATGATTAATCTAATCTACATGAGCCTCCGCCAGTCCTCTATGCCTCACTACTACAGCGGGTTTCCGCCGCTCAGTTACACTTGCGTGACACAGCCCATCGACTTAGAATATTAATGACATCATCATGAGACGCTTTTACAAAGCAGCGATGGCGTGGGAACCCGATAGCACAGGCCGACGTTGAAGACAACGTTTACCTTGCCTTCGCCACTATGGCACAAATCCCCAGACGTAATGTACATGTGTTCAGCTCCTCGAATGGGGCAGAAGTGGCTGGTGAGTTCGGCAGAAGTATCCTACTTACCTTCGTAACGACTATACCATGGCAGGCTTTTTCCAGCACGGAGGCGTTGCAATCTCTTACGTTCATCGGTTGGATCAACGAAGTCTGTTACATTCCCGTCGAATGGGCTCTGTACCCAAGCCAATTTAACAACAATCGCGCCGTTGGTGGCGCAGCACTTGATTCCGCCAGTGGGAATGAACTTCAACCAGGCCGGTACGTCATACGCACTCCGTCCCCTGGTGAGGTTCTCTATCATTCTTTTTCAGTCTCGCTGGCTGATAAGGATGTTACAGAATCGGCACAGATTGTTGTATACCTCACCACAGATGTCCCCCGCACGCGAGCGTACTCTGTCAACTATACATATACTCCGCACGTTCGTTTTCCGGCAACGGTTTACTCACATCTGAAATCGCTGATAAATCGGTTAGGAAACAAATTTCGTGACGCGAGTCGGAGCCCGCGACTCTCGCTGCTGCATTACGGGTGACTTGGTTGCGGGTGAAGATTATACAGGATTTGAAGCTGCCCATATTTTCCCACTTAGCGAGACGGACATTGTGAGTTTTTTTAGTTGCATTAAGGCCGATTTCAACTTACCTGCCTTGAGTGGAATGAATTGAATGACAAACGCTTCATCGAGGATGATCAAATTCAACCTGGAATGGAGCTGAATTCCATCCAACAAGGCTTCTTATGCTCCTCGACGGAACATCGTATGTTCGACGACTACTCCATCGGCGTGAACCCTGACGTGAGAGCTTATCTTGTAATTTAGGGTATCCACCATGACGATTCTTCTGCAGGACAACTACCGAATTTGTGACTTTGTGGGTCGCCACCCCAATCGTTCGCCGCATTGGAAAATATTCTATCGAAACCCCAATGAGCAGCAACATTATCTCCCTTCTGCAGATCTCTTGCGAGACCATTTTCGACAGTGCGTCCTTCGACATGTCAAGGGTGCCGGAGAAAGCAATGAACCCCACAGGCGTTTTGACCCCGATATCGATCTTCAGGCAGGAAGCTTCAATCTTACGGCCGGTAGTTGGTGGTCAGGCTTGGAAGGCAAGAGACAATTAGAAGCTGAACTCGCAGGGCGGCTTTGGGGAGCGGTCGCCACTCAAAACCAGATATCCGAAGTTGAACAACTATATCAGTGAGTCGCAAATGTTGTTAGATTATTATGTCCAACACTACCCTTGGCTGCCGATCCATCAACGCTAAAGTTAGCAGAGATGTATGACGAAAAAAAGAAATCCCTCACAAGTCCCATCCAGAGCGATCGCACGGTGTACTATCCTGCTCGCGGCCTTGCGTGCGATCTCGAGCTCCTCGTCCATTTTGAATAAGAGCAGGGCGTGAAAGTTGTTGCCACTGCCATCTCCAACGTGCCCTACTATCATAGACACCAGGCCGACTTGGTCGAGGTCCTTTTTCGTATGTTATTAGTTCAGGCAGTTTCGACACCCGCACGCTGGAGGCATTTTTAGAATATATTTCGGTCGAAAATCGGGACTTATCGCATACCAGACGTCGTCGTCATCCCACGGGGGCCTCAACCAAAGAAAGCCCTGAATAATACAGGTTCTTCCTGTCTTGCCAGATATCTTCTGCTTCTTTCTCGTTCTTGGCAAGTGAGAACCCAGTCCCGTGCTTTGCGACGATTCGCTGGACGACGGAGGCCGTTTCTTTCAACGATGCTTGTGATGGTCCCTAGAATTTAAAGAATAGGCTATCCTTTTCAAGCCATTTGCGGGAGGATATCCCGTAATTGTTGGTAGCTTTCATCGATAGCGCGTCCAAGAGTTCAACACATTCTAATGAATTTAAGAGGATTGAAATAAAGAAGAGAAGACAGCAGAAAGAACGTACGAATGTCAACCCCTTGATTAATGACGTCTAACGATGCAGCAGTAGCCGAACGCATGTCAGGAAAATGCACGACTGCGACCGTCGTAGGCAGAACGGGTGCCAGCCGGATGGTAACTGTAAGCAAAGGTTTCCAAAGCATCGAACTCGAGCGACACTTCTGAGGGTAGTACAATGAGGGGAATGTACCTACCTTAATTAGTCTGTTACTTGACCGTCAACTGACAGACTAATTAAGTTAGAGTTATCGCAGCCAGAGAACTGTTCAGATGCATGTGTATTTAGTACTGAAGGCCAAATTACAAACTGAACTTCACGCGTTTCCTAGCTGCTCTACCATGTTCTTTTTGCTACTCGATCCAGTGACAAGCGCCGTGAAATGTATCATAATTTCATGTTTCTCCTTCTCGCGCTGGCATCTGTCATTTAACGCATGACGGCGTTCCTCCGCTTCCACCTCGATACAGCGTATTTCAGCTGCAGTCTTCTTTTCTTGGACTTCGAGCTCAAGTTTCTGCCGTTTGAGTTGGATTTCGGCCATTTGTAGCTCATATTTCTGGATTGCGGTAAGCCCTTGTGCTGTATCATCATCTACAGCTATTGGTCGCAGAATGGCCCGCGGCGAGTAGGCGCTGAAATGGGCACCAAGTAGGCGCTTGGAACGGGCGCCAAGTAGGCGCTGGAACGGGCGCCAAGTAGGCGCTGGAACGGGCGCCAAGTAGGCGCTGAAACAGGCGACGAGTAGGCGCTGAAACGGGCGACGAGTAGGCGGCGGAACAGGCCGAGAGTAGGCGGTGCAATGCACCTTTATCCAAACTGAAATAGCAATAACACTTTATGAATCCTCTTTGATTACGGTAACATGTTTGTGAAGGAGTTGGACTTTAAAATATTACAGACAAGCAAATTTTCGGGTACACTGATGGTGGCTACCGTCTATGTACACTGAGCATAATCTGTCTCTATGTGACATGAGTGTGTCCCGTGGGGTGCACTGAGCCCCATGCCACCATATCTATGCTGTCCCTACACTGTCCCTCCGCAATCCCTACACTGTCCCTATGCCATCCCTGCGCCATTCCTGCGCCATCCCTGCGCCAACTCTCTGCATCCTTACACCATCTCTCTGCATCCCTACTCCGTCCCTAGGGATCCCTACTAAAAATCCCTAGGGATCCCTAGCAATATAGACTATATAGTCCCATAACCCGAACAATGCTCTGAACAATTCCATTCAGGTGTATGACGAGGCGCGGGCCTTGAGCGACCTGCTCGGGTGCCTTGCTCTGCAAGGCTCCATTTAATCGAACAGTAACGTGCGGGATAGCTTTAGTTGCAATGTATTGAGGCTAAAATTGACATTTTAATAACAGAATTACAGAAAATAGTTCGTAAAACTCACCCCTGCATTAGGTTCCTTTGCTTGAGCGATAGGCACAAACTTTTCGTCAATCCAATTGAATTTCTTTTTTGCCTCCTTGACATCGTAATATTTTGGCCGTCGCCGAAGGATTGAAAGTCGGGTCTTTATCGCTCGAAGGCAGTGCCAAAAACATAGCTGGTGCTTTGCATTCGGAAACTTCTTCAGGAATGCGTTAATCTCGGAGAGGTCCTTGTCGGTAAGTGTGAAGAGTACAGTATACTGACGGTCCTTGGGACACTGACGTTCCTTGGGACAAACACAAATTCTGACCGCAGTTCTCATCTAATTAACTTCAGTTTCTGGTAAAAAGTATAGTGATAATAAGAATACATGTTCAGACAAAACCCGAGGCCCATTGGGCAATTTTGTGAGGCTGGAGATTGACATTACACCGGAAAATTGTCTGTTTTCGTCAATCACACTTTTCTTTCACAAGATCCTGCTGGATCAAGGCCTCTTTTAGACGAGGTTCTTAGATATTCCGATAACTGTCCTTTTCATCTTCAGATTGCACTTTGAACGGAGAAAATCCGTGCAAAATTGACCTCAAAAAGCTTGTGGTCGTGAGGACATCATGGAAGCGTGACACAGGCTGTTGATTGATGGATCGAACACATGAGGATACACTGTTGATTTGTGTCACATTTTCCTCTCAGCAACACTGGTCCGCCTCTGTCACGCGTGTCCCAAGGAACGTCAATCGTGACATTCTGGTGCTCTCGGATTATACCCTTTTTTCACAACATTCATACTGACTTCTTACATTAGTGTTATGATGAATATGTACTTTAGAACCAACTAGTTAATCCTATGTAGGCTGTGTGACCTAAATGCTTGATTTACGAAATAAAAGGTTCAAATACAAAAAGGTGTCCCAAGGACCGTCAGTATACTGTAGTCGTAATTTCCACTTCTTGTTGAAGTACTCCAAAAGATCAGCAATAAACCGCTCCTTTCCTCCGGACTCGCCTCCAGATGATCGAATGAGCAGATATCCTAGTGGGCATCCCGATCCATAAACTTCGCCAAGTAATGCATAGACCTCGAAGCGAGATCCATTTGTGTTCCCTAAAGCAAATTTATAAGGTAAATTCAGTTTCAATCCAGTTTCCTATCAATTAAGAACTTACATGTAGAATCAAGCGCCTGCTCTCGTATACGGCCGCCCCATTGATGCAAAATTTCGGGAAGAGCAAAAGCAATTGCAGTAAATCCTTCTTCATTGTGAAGCGGGATCGGTTCGACATTGTAAAGTGAGTTTCCATTCTTCGAGGCTTCATCGATTAATATTTTTGCAGATTTAACTTCGTCTGGATCGCGCTTCCATTGCTTGGATGTGTGGTCGGACCACAGTTGGTAAATAGCTTTCTGACTATATGCAGGCTTCGGATCTATCTTGAGAACTTCTTGCCAAAGCTTTTAAAAAACAAATTTACTGATTCTGACAAGTTAGAAATAAACTGAATGACGTACCTGAGTGGAAGTAAGCTGACGATTTTTTTCCACAAATTCACGGATGTTTGGTGGGACATTGATGCACCAGTACGGAATATGCTCTTCTGCGTGGTTCAGCTTAATCTCCACTGATGGCGACCCCTCATAGACCGTGATCTTTAACCAGCCTTTACACGGAAATGTGCCCATAGAACCTTTATCACGCGGCTTTGCTCCCTCGCGAACCCCCTTTTTTGACTTGTTCTGATGCTTCTCAGCTTGTGCACAATGGTAATAAAAGCGCGCTGAAGGCGCCTGATGCTTATATGTTCTGTGGTAGCTAATGAAATACCATGGATAATTTTTAGGATCACGTCTAACTTCAAGGTAAAAATTTACTCACTGGAACCGGTATTTCAGGCACTCCCAAATTGCCTTTGCAACCCTGTCCGCCGTCTCTCGCATGTCCGGAGATTGGATGCTTGAGATATCTACATGCGCGACGACGGACCGAACCTTTTCACACGCGGACAAGGAGGCCAAGAACGCGTCAAGATTGACGCCCAGTGAGAAAGGTGGAAAGCCAGGTCAAACCAAATAAAACGAAATATAATTAATTTTATTTTGACTGATGATTCGGACTAATCTCGATTTGGGACGATTACACATCAAGCGATATCAAGCATTATCGAGCAAAATTCTAACTACACATACATTGTAATCTAACCACATCAAACCAAAGCCAGAGACCGTGATAGAACCAGATCGAGCCAGATACAACCTCGGCGTCCTGCATCATCTAGCAGAATCGAGCGAAAGGAGTGAGAAGTTTGCGCCGCACTGCAAAGGCCATAGAACGGATGCGAAGTCCGATTATCGAGTGAGATCGAGTGCAGTATGGTGGTCTTCGATACTGGAATGTGAATGAGCTGGGGTTGTGAGCAAATTCGGTGTAAGTCAGCAATTTAGGCGGAAAAACAACATAAAACTCACTCAACAGAGTCTCCGGAGCAGATTCCGGAGGAGGAACATTGAATATATGTGTCAGCTGTGCAAATCAGTGCAAGGAGGCTAGATTAAGAGAGCGCGAGGGCCGCAAAGGCAAAGCAAGGGTAGCCAGAGTGAATAACAACCGAAAACAGAGTTCAAAGAAAAGAGGTAGAGCACGGAGCCCATAACGGCGGAAGGCATTAAATCGAGCGCAGCAGATTGCAAAAATAGGAAGCGAGGCGATACGAGTCATGAGCGAGCAGAATTCGGACGACGAGCGAATAGGAGACGTCATGAGCTGGCAGAGGCGGCAGCGGGGAATGTTCAAATGGTTCAGCGAGGGTTGTATCAAAGCGGAAAATCAGAGTCAATGTGCAAGATTTGAGATAGAGCAGATGGGGCTGAGGCCTTTGAAGATTCGCAGCGCTGAGAGGAGTGTTGAACGTAACGAAAGAAGGTGGAACAAGTTGAGGAACTCACCGATTTAGCCATCGTCGGCATGATCTTCGACGGTACGGCTCTTTTTCGACTTACTTAGCTCATTCCAGTGCTTTATCTCGTCCTTCGGTAATGTTTTGTAGAATGCTTCGAAAGCAGCGGGGGTGAGCGGTTCATGGTTATCGAGATATGCTTTATAGCATAGATTTCTAGGGAATGTATTATTGGTACAGTCAGTAGCGACGCCAACATCTCCGGAAACTCACTTTGGTGCGTTACTCTTGGTAACTTTTTTCAGGTTACCAGTGGCTGTTTTCGAGCTGCTTGGGGCTTCCGGAGCTTTCTCGTTTGAGGTATCTACAGAGAAGAGTCAGATATGTTAGAACAAAAAGCCAAACCACACCTTCTGAGACACGACTTTGCAACGTGTCGGCATTTGTGACGGCAGCATCTACCTTGGCTTTTTGCGCAGCCTGGGTGTCACGAAGAGCGTCTGAGTGCTTAGTAGGTGCTGACGGCGGACCGTGTATCTTGCTGCTATGGAAAAGCAGGGAGTTAAGTACAAAAACATTGAAAATATTTACATGGGCTAGGACGTACATGGGGTTGATGATTGGCCACCGTGCTGCAGCTCTTGAAGGCCTCGCAGCAGCTTCCACAACATCTGCAGTAACCGGAGCTGGCATGGCTTTGGTCATCTTGTTTGGTGGTGGTGGCACTGCAGATATGGTGGTAGCGGGTGTGGGAACGGTTGGAGGCAGAATGCCTGTTGCGTCATCTGGGGTTGCCTCAGCTGAAGCTGTCTTGGCTGTCTCGGTTGGTGGCGATGGTGCTACAGATGTGACGGCAGCAGCAGGAGCAGTCGAAGGGGTCGAGTTGAGCCCGGAATTGATGCCAGAGGCGGCCTGCCCATCCTGAAGATGTAAGTCCATTGCTAGCAGCTGCAGATCAATTGGAGGTGAAGCGGAGCGATGGCCTGAAGAAGAGGCTGCATCTGGAGCTGTGGAAGTAATGAGTCAGATGTTGGGGTTGAATTCCAACAACGAAAGCCCAAAGAAATAAGATCAATAAAAACTCACTTTTGAATATATGGATACACTTGGCATTGGGGCCACCGCTGTCGCTCACATCTCTCCTCCGCTTGCGATCCTCAACCTCAGGCATTTTGTCCAATGTCGGCCCATCTTCGACTTTAGGAATCGGCTCGGTCTTTACAATCGCATTGGCATCGCGAGCAAGCCGCTTCTTGATAGTGGCGTGGTAAGTCGAGAGGCAGCGTCCGGCGATGTAACTTGCCTTCCAGTCATCGAAGCAGAGGAGGAGGAATGAGAATTTTCGGTACAACTCATTGAAAATGTACTGGCGTTCAACAAGCAGAAAGTTCTGTAGCTAATTACCATATATAGTGTATTACCTTGTGTGACATAAGTACCATCAGTGATGGCCTAGCCTCACGAGCTCGTGCTGCCAAAAATACCCATCCAGGATGGACGAGCTCGTGAGAGGCCAAGCGAGCTCGTGTAGGTCCAGCCAGCAAGGCCAAGCTTGCCTGTCATGCTGGAATAGCTTGCTAGGTGGATTCCTTATGTACTGTAGGCAGTCATCATAACATTTATACTATTAATACATCTCATTATTCAAAGCTCTTCACAAGCCCGTCACCTTTTTTCTTCTCCAAACCTGGAATGATGACTTCAATTTGAGTAAGGTCTGGAAGATTTCTGATCCAGGATGTCAATTTATCAGGTCTTCACCTGCAATCCATGCTGCATCTCAGTCTCAAGATGCAAACACCTCCAGACCTGTCTGTCAAATTAGGCAGACCGGATAGGTCTGCCTAAATTATTCCAGAGCTCTGGAGTTGCTTGCAATTTTATCTAAATGAACACCAAGCACTGGAGATGCTCATTGCTTACAAGTCCACCTGAATTAACATAGAGCTCTGCAGTGCCTAAATTAACATGGAGTCCAGAGATGCTTGTGAGTCCACGTAAAATAACAGAAGAGATCCGGATGTGCTTACAGGTCCACCTAAATTTAAGCACAGCTCTGGAGACAATTACAGATCTGCATATACTTACACAGAGCTCTGGAGAGGCTTATAGGTCTGCCTAAATTTACATGGAGCTCCGGAGAGGCTTAGAGCTCCACCTAAATTAACACTGAGGCCGGAATGTCTTGTGAGTCTGCCGGAATGTACAGGGAGCTCCGGAGATGCTAATGGGTCTGCCTAAATTTATCCAGAGCTCTGGACAGGCTTAGAGGTTCACATAAATTTACATGGAGTGCCGGAGATGTCTACAGGTCCGCCTAAATTAACACAGATTCTGGATTTGCTTGTGAGTCTGCTGGAATGTATATGGAGCTCTGGAGATGCATACAGGTCTACTGGAATGTACGTGGAGCTCCGGAGATGCATACAGGTCCAGGTAAATTTATGCAGAGTGCCAGAGAGGCTTAGAGGTCCGCCTGAATTAAACCAGAGTCCGGATGTGCTTGTGAGTCCGCAGGAATGCATGTGGAGCTCCGGAGATGCATACAGGGCAACCTAAATTTATGCGGAGCTCTGGAGAGGCGTAGAGCTCCACCTAAATTAACACAGAGGCCGGATTGTCTTGTGAGTCTGCCGGAATGGACGTAGAGCTCTGGAGATGCATGCAGGTCCGCTGGAATGGGCGCAGAGCTCCAGACAGGCTTGCATGTCGACATAAATTAATATGGAGTCCGGAATTGCTTGTGAGTCCGCTGGAATGCACGTGGAGCTCTGGAGATGCATACAGGTCCGCTGGAATGGGCGCAGAGCTCCAGACAGGCTTGCATGTCGACATGAATTAATATGGAGTCCGGAATTGCTTGTGAGTCCGCCAGAATGCACACGGAGCTCTGGAGATGCATGGAGGTCTGCCGGAATGAACGCAGAGCTCCAGAGAGGCTTGCAGGTCCGCCGGAATGTACGCGGAGCTCCGGAGAGGCTTACATGTCCACCTAAATTAAGATGAAGTCCGGAATTGCTTGTGAGTCTGCCGGAATGCACGTGGAGCTCTGGATTTGCATGCAGGTCCGCTGGAATGCACGCAGAGCTCCACAGAGGCTTACATGTCTGCCTAAATTAATACGGAGTCTGGATTTGCTTGTAAGTCCGCTGGAATGTACGTAGAAAGTCCGGAGATGCATGCAGGTCCGCCGGAATGCACACAGAGCTCTGGAGATGCATACATGTCCACCTAAATTAACACGGAGGCCAGATTGGCTTGTGAGTCCGCCGGAATGTATGCAGAGCTCCAGAGAAGCTTGCATATCCACATAAATTAATACAGAGTCCGAATTTGCTTGTGAGTCTGCCGGAATGCATGTGGAGCTCCGGATTTGCATGCAGGTCCGCCGGAATGCATGCAGAGCTCTGGAGAGGCTTATGTGTCCACCTAAATTAATAAAGTGTCCGGATTTGCTTGTGAGTCCGCTGAGAGACCCGCTACGTGCTCAGCGACCTAAACAACACACACAACTGCGGAGCGAGATCCTAACTAGGTCGAGCGACGCTCTACTAGCTTCAGAAATATGTAGTGTGCTGTACTCCACAGTGTTTGTTTTATTTAGCTAGCTGACTTGTAGACAGCGCCTCGCGGTTCGTTTAAAGTGGGTATGAGGGATTATTCAAATACACGTTTTATCTTCGTTTCAAGCTTCGTTTTATCACAAGGATGAACGGTTTTATTGATTTTAAGGTTTTATGTTTTTAGAAAAGCTCTCTAAGACGCTACTAGCTCGACTTTCGAAGCACTAGCTGCTCTGGAGGCTCGGAACTCGTCTGAAACTAAGGCCGCACTGTGCGCTACCTTCTGAACGATCTGCTAGCCCACTTGGACTCTGTTTCTGACTTTCTCTAGGCACTCTTCCGGCCTCTAAGCACTCTTCTGGCTTCTAAATTCTTGGACCTTGTCCTCAAGAACTTCTCTTTAACACTAAGCCTTCTTCTGGCTTTCAAACGAACTCTATTGAAGTCAAAACTGATCCTTTATTCGTCCTCTTTCTTACTAGACACTGCGTCTTAGCTCGAAATAAAACTGGGAAGAGATTGCTTAAGGTAACTAACTACATAGGTACATCTTTTATACTACAGCTATGTGTGGTTCTAGTATGCGAATAAAATAGTGTAAAACATTCTTATCTCGTGTAAATAATGCCTGCAGGCAATGGGTATAGGGTTGGGTATTCCAGGTGACCAGATAGAGGTCAAGGGATTTGGAAATTCATCCCATTTTAGCGCGCTAGGATGCTCCTGACTTCCGCGTACCATGCGCATCATGCGTGCGTCTCGGCTAGCGGTGCCGCTTTATTCCGGACCTGCGGCCATCATTGATGCCGGTTCCTTCTTTCCTTTCTCGTCCTATTACCACTTTTGGTAGCCCCCCCGGGTAGAGGGTAGAGCGTGCGTCTAACTAACGCGTCCGCGTCCCGTTCGTCTCGTAGTAAGTCACAAGATACGCGCGCTAGTAGTCGTGCGTTTTGACCGCATGCTAACTAGCTGCGTCTTGTACTCCTAGCTGTAGTATTTTATAGCTAGCTTTTCAGCAATACTCTGATTGTACTGAATTCGCTGCGCACTAATTCCAAAGTATCCAGAAGTCTTTTAAATTATTCCCCATAGTGCGTTTATGCCTCGCTAGTCGTTTATGACTTATGCGTTCTGTGTTTTACTGCCTGATAACTTTTAACTGTCTCCCGGCTTATCATACGGACTCAGCTAGCTCTGAACCGCGTCTGATTACCATTGTCACAGGTTATATGACAACTAGTAGTCGCATAGCTAGGCCTTAGACTACTAACTTGGGTAGGTTATAGTCTCTCTGTCTCGGTTATATTCTATAGGTAAAAGATGATATATTCGCGAAATTCACGCGTGGCCTATTTGCGGCCCTATCACCGCCAGAATGCGTGCGGAGCTCCTGAGATGTATGCAGGTCCTCCAGAATGCACGCGGAGCTCTGGAGAGGCTTACATGTCTGCCTAAATTAATACGGAGTCCGGATTTGCTTGTGAATCCGCCGGAATGCACGCGGAGCTCCGGAGATGCATACAGGTCTGCCAGGATGCACAGGGACCTCCAGCGATGCATACAGGTCCACCTAAATTTATGCGGAGCTCTGGAGATGCTTGCAACAGGATTTCTGGACCGCTGTGTTAATTTAGGCAGACCTGTAAGCATCTATGGAGCTCCACTTAAATTTCAGTGGACCTGCAAGCAAATCCAGACTCTGTTAAACATGCTTAGTACCAGGTGTGTGTGAACTACTAGATAATAAAGTAGTCACATTTAATAGACTTTGTAATGTCTACTAACAGGATCACTATCAAATCTAACTTGCTTCACTTCTAATACTAGTAGTCTACACTTCAAACACCCAAATTAATATTTAGTTGACTTAGTTCATCCAAGGGGAGGATAACAGTTTTATAATATCAATACCTGATAGTAGACTTGCTATAAAAGAAGGTTCTTAACTATATAATGGCTTGGACAAGGTCTCAAGTGCCTAATAGTCAATAGGTCATTTTAAGTCCAATAGACTTGTGTATATTCATAACTGGTGTTCTGAAGTGCTCTATGCACAAACTGCTATCTGATCTTGTCTTAACTTGTTGTCTTAACTTGTTCTCCAATTGAGAAGATAGCTCTACGCCCTTTAACTTATCTCAAAACTATGCTTGTGGAAAGAGGCGCACAGACATCTTATCTGCTGACACTATGATGGCCAGAGGCACGTAGACACTTTCATCTACTGGCACTACAGTCCAGGTCCCCAGATGTCCTTTGACAATAGGTGGTTTTGAACAAGTCACTTAGACAAGTCCCTCAGTTTATAACTCTCTTTTCTTTAACTTGGTAAACCACTTAGGCATGCCATCTTATCTTAGACAGTTTATTTAGAATGTTTACTGGTTTTTTATTATATTGGGACACTTGCTTTTGAAATACCTTAGAGGCGGAACCCTTAGATGAGATCTTAAGCGCTCAAAACTCATGGGTGGTAAATTGCTTGTCTTCTACAGTGTTACAGGGCTACTTGTATACTACTGAGATTAAATATTATTACATAGACACAATGACGAGATTATAGAGAATTCATAAGCATTTGTGGATGGGTGGAAGACTGTGGAGTACAGTTTCCATGCGCTTTCACTTGATTGTGCATTTTTGGATGCATCAGGAGCTCAGATCACCTTCGGTTCAGCTAACTTAAGCACTTAAGACTGTACCCTGTACCCTAGTACCCTCAGTGTGCATCTGGGATCTCGGTATGTCGTGTTATGCACCCTGGACATCTTACTGTAGCCAGACATACCCGATATGGTATATATTTCCAAATAGGTATCCCTTTGATCCGAGCTTTGATCGGCATTGCTACAGGCACATCTATGGGCATCTGCTTTTACCCCACTGCTCCATGTCCTCGGTGCCTTTGGCAATTTCACGTGACCCGGCCTGTAGTGTGCCTAGATGTCTGTTCTTTAATCTAGAGACACAAGCTCCATATACATTCTGGCAGAGTCACAAGCAAATCCGGACTCCATGTTAATTTAGGCAGACATCTAAGCCTCTCCAGAGCTCTATGTAAGTTTAGGTGGACCTATAAGCCTCTCCGGAGCTCTGCATAAATTGAGGTGGATCTGTATGCATCTCCGGAGGGCCATGTGCATTCCGGCAGACCTGTATGCATCTCCGGACCTCCGCATGCATTCCGGCAGAGTCAGAAGCAAATCCGGACTCTGTGTTAATTTAGGCAGACCTATAAGCCTCTCCAGAGCTCTGCATAAATTTAGGTGGACCTATATGCATCTCCGGAGCTCTATGTGCATTCCGGTGGACCTGTATGCATCTCCGGACCTCCACGCACATTCCGGTGGATTCACAAGCAAATCCGGAATCTGTATTAATTTAGGTGGACATGTAAGCCTCTCCAGAGCTCTGCATGCATTCCGGCAGACCTATAAGCCTCTCTGGAGCTCCGCATAAATTTAGGTGACCTGTATGCATCTCCGGAGCTC
Organism: Flammula alnicola; assembly: GCA_015499995.1. Lineage (NCBI taxonomy): Eukaryota > Fungi > Basidiomycota > Agaricomycetes > Agaricales > Strophariaceae > Flammula > Flammula alnicola. The sequence goes on from JADNRV010000134.1 coordinate 44,207, forward strand.
CACGTGCATTCCGGCAGACTCGCAAGCAAATCCGGACTCCGTATTAATTTAGGCAGACATGTAAGCCTCTCCAGAGCTCCGCGTGCATTCCGGAGGACCTGCATGCATCTCAGGAGCTCCGCACGCATTCTGGCGGACTCACAAGCAAATCCGGACACCGTATTAATTTAGGCAGACATGTAAGCCTCTCTGGAGCTCCTCATAAGTTTAGGTGGACCTGTATGCATCTCTGGAGCTCCTCGTGCATTCCGGTGGACTCACAAGCAATCTGGACTCTGTATTAATTTAGGCTGACCTATATGTATCTCCGGACCTCTATGTGCATTCCGGCGGACCTGCATGCATCTCCGGAGCTCTGCATGCATTCCGGCGGACTCGCAAGCAAATCCGGACTCTGTATTAATTTAGGTGGACATGTAAGCATCTCCGGAGCTCCGCATGCATTCCGGCGGATTCACAAGCAAATCCGGACTCCGTATTAATTTAGGCAGACATCTAAGCCTCTCCAGCTCTCTGTATACATTCCGGGGGACCTGCATGCATCTCCAGAGCTCCACATGCATTCCGGCGGACCTGTATGCACCTCCAGAGCTCTGTGTACATTCCAGGAGACTCAATGTGTTTCCCTGGAAGTCAAATGCACTTTCCTGGAAGTCAGATGCACTTCCCCAGAGATCAGATGCACTTCCCCGGAGATTAGATGCACTTTCCTAGAAGGCAGACACATTTCCCGGGAAGTCAGACACTTTTCTGGAAGTCAGCTGCACTTTCCTGGAGATCAGACACACCTCCCCGGAAGTTAAATGCACTTTTCCGGAAGTCAGATATATTTCCCTAGAGATCAGACACACTTGTCAGAGGGTTTCCCTGAGGAATCACTGGATTTGGCGTTCAATGCAAATTCTGATGCAAAATGGCTCCTGCATAGCAATTCAATATATTACTGAGCAAGAGGTAATGCAGAATCTATATAATATATTGACAAAATCCTCCCCCCCCCAGCCCAAAAACACCAATTTGACAAGCTTGTCCATCAATGGAACAAGAGCTCGTCCATGTAGCCACCACGAGCTCGTGAGGCTATGCCATCAGTGATGGCACCTTAGTCACACAAGGTGTCACACTCAGTAAAAAATGAAGTCAGTAGTTGGTCATGAATTGGTCACGAAATAGTCGAAAATAGAAAAACTTACCTTTCATTGACTATTATCTGCTTTGGGGAACGTGTTTTTGACTTGCGGGAACAGGTCAATGTTGTCTATGGTCAGTAGATTGTCATTACAGTGTATTCTCTAGTCGTGGCTGATCATACACTAGTCATGCATCAGCCAAACTCTGATGACGGCTAATTGCAAATTAAATAGTCATATAAAAGTCAGATCCCAGACGTTCTCTTTAATATTCCTCACTCCAGGCATTTAGAAAGCACAAAGAACAAAGGTATATTCCTACACCAGATACTACATATGTACCAATACAAAGATGGAGGGTATTACCATAATCCTAAACCCAGCATAGCACCTCATTACCCGTTCCTAACTTGACTCAATGTCCGCATCCACGCCGGTCCACGAATTCTGGTCCTTCGAGGATTTATTCCGCGCTTGGTGCAAGTGGAGGTGGGGTCTGCACAAAGTATGAGTCAATGGCGTGCAAGAAAAGGAAAGGAGGCATACCCTTATCTTGGAATCCATCCCCGTCCGTCGACCCTCTCCTCAAGCCTTCTGCGTAGCGTTAAGTATCGCGATCGCCAATCGGCATTGTATGCCTCTGGAGTGGCACTAAATGGTTTAAGTGCTTGCAAAAAAGGAATAAAGACGACCACTTACCATAGAAAAGAGATGGCCATGCAGATAGGTAGAGCTGGAACTTACATGAAGTGGTCAGGAGGGCGAAGAGAACAAGTTGCGAATTCAGCCAAGTTGCGAATTTGAACATTGTATTCACGTGATATGTATGGGAACTTTCCCACAGTTCACCGACAAACGTGAAATCTGACTTCCTCCAAACTTCGTCAAATGTAAGACTTGTATGACTAGTGTATGACTGAGCTACGACTAATAGACGACTATGATACGGAGGTGTCTGCGATGCCAAGAAATTTTCAAGAAGGCAAGGACTTTTGCTGACTTTTGCCGACTTTTGCTGACCTTGCGTGACATTGCCTTGACTATGGCTGACTTTGCTTTTTACTGAGTGTCACATGGGTAGTGGGAAATTCTACTGAACGTCCTGCAACAAGTCCAATCTGACCCCAGGATTTCGGTAAGATGGTCATGCCATTGAAAATCTTCTTGAGAAGATCCCGAATGGCCTCCGCAACACGCCCGTCAACGATTGTCCCATCGTCTTCTTCCACGAAATTCAGGGACACATTTTCCCCTTCTTTCAAGCGCGCGTTCCCTCGAAGCGACTTTCCTTTGTTGGCTTCGAGGACATCTGAGTCGCGTTTTTGATCCTTGGTGTGCTTTGCATAGTCTGTTTGATACCAGAATTTGATGTTCGGGAATCGAGATGCAGCGTTCTGTCGAGTTAGGTCCCTGTACTGCTCGGGGATGATGAATACTTGGGAGCCAGGGAGTGAGGTTGAGGAGCTGGAAGAGCTGGAGCCAGAGAGGGACTGAGGGGGAGAGGTAAGGCCTTCCTGCAACCGTCGACCAATTGCCTGCATAAGATCTTCGTGGGCTTTTGTCAGTGTTTCGTGTGCTGATCTAAAACAGAGTCAAAACATGAAACTTCTAAGTGGAAATATTGAATAATACTGAACTTGAGGTCAGAATATTGACTGTGAATAGCATTGTACTTGTCTTGAAGCCTTTCTAAACGTCTCTTACAGTCGTGATGGTGATCAAAACTGCCATTGCGACGCATATAGCCCTGAAAAAGTGCATATAGTCAACTTTTATCTTTCTGTTTGACCAGAAATAAAGATATATACCTAGTGCTTGAAAGTCCAGTTAGGTCCGGTTTTTGAGTACCCAGAGGCTCTAACCGAGTCCGAGACTGGTTAGCCTTTGTTCCCAGACCCAAAATAACCTAACCTAACTGCAAAAAACCGCAAAAAACCGGTTAGTTGCAGTTAGTAACTGATTAGGACCGAAAATATTAAAAACCAGTTATAACCGGTAGTAACTGCACATTTATGACTTAGTACAATTTATTGTCCTTCATTTAAGCTTCAAATCGACCCTGGGAACGTTAAATTCTGTAAAGAAATGACTGAGTTATGATTTTATTACATGCTATCTACTCTTTTGACTGATATTTTATGGTTTTAACTGTAACTCAGTCAGTTTTTGACCTAAAATTATGGTCCAGGGCTTGTTTTAACGGGAAAAATGAGGGCTAAAAATAATCAGTAATAACCGGTTATAACCGGTTGCTAACCGGTCCTATAACTGCTTTCTATGTAAGTTCTTCCTCTTGGGAATGGTTTCGACGATGAAAGGCTGATTTCGGATAGGAATCTTGAGTGTCTTTCCTTCGCTGGTTGACAGCAGGGGAATCGAGTTCAGTGAGCTCTACAATACTGTTGGAGCTCCCTGTGGTTAATGAGCGCGTCATAGCGTGTATTGGAGGTCGAGAGCGGTTAGAGGAAGCAGACGAGGAGGACATTATGAGAGTCACAGTCTACAAACGTAACAAAGAGAGAACTCGCACAAACGACAACATGTGACTGTGTTGCGATGGTCACAGCCAAGTCATTTCTCTCACCTATGTCTTCAAATCTATGTCAAGATTCAGAATAACTACGCCAGTGTAACATATATGTAGGGAAATTATACTAGTATGTACAGCTATGCATCTGGGTCATTAGCATCACCAGCATCCTCATACGACCCCCCCAAATACCCTATTTCGAGCCCCATTTTCTCACATACAAAAAATCGTCCATCAGGCGGTTTGGTAAAAGGAATCATTGCCACGCAAGTCGAAATAGAAGTGATATCGATAACCTTGAGGGATTCGTTTCCACGGTAGAGGGCTACCCAAAGAGCGTGACTAGATTCACGAAGCAAATCTGGGTCTGGTGGATCATACACAGAAATGAGGGCAAGTCCTCTGATCTCGTTGTCTTGAACTGTTGCACGAAAAAAGAATTGCACCTCGCCGTAATTTACCTGTTGCTCTCCGTCTACAGTTTCAAACCACTTGAGAGTATACAATTCAAGTGAATGAAGTATAAAACAAATGACACGACATACCATAATATTCCGTGAGATACGGACAGATCCTGAGCGCAAGTTCTCCTTCCATGCTGTGCGAACAATTTGCTTGGTTGGTAACTAGACGCGTGCCCAGCGCTTCAGCCATGGTACCCAGTCCTCTTCAAATTGGACTCTGTTGGATGCAAAGTAGTGGTGAATTGCAGGAATGTAAAATGGGTTAACAAACCGAGTGGTTGCATCACGGGAACCTAGAAGGATATAGCCACGTCCGAGGTCAACTGATATGCGAGGCTGAGGATTTTGTTTGGCGAGCTCGGGTATAATTTTTTCCAAAGCATTAATTCGGGCCCTGCACAGCCCACGTTCAGATAGATTCTGGAAGGGATTTGATGGCTGCCGAATCTCCTGCCTGAGGATCCCAATCATGTGCTCCATGCACCACTGAGTAGAATATGTACCGGGGCCAATGCGCATCGCCTCTGGACCAGTATGTAAAAGCGCGTGAATGCTTTGGCGGCAAAAGTGTAGGCGGGATGTCTTTCGTTGATAATATAGGGCTTCAAATCCTTCGACGAAGCTGACTAAAAGGTTGTGTCCTTCGAGGATTTGAGCAGCTGTGATGGAACGTTGGTGGAGCAGGCAGATTCCACGAACAAGTTGGCAGAAATTCTTCCAATAAGGGAGAGGGAGAATGTTATAAAAAAATCCGGGGCCGAGTCCGTAAACATAGGTGAGAACGTGTTTTCCATGCTCTTTCCAGGTATCTCCTTTAAGAACTGCCCAGTCCCAGGTCGTTTGGTCATCGCGTGGATCGCAATCGAAGGTTCCACGCCATAACCTGAGCAGGAGGTCAGTGAGATTGAGGGAAATCAGGTGCATAAGATCAGGCCCAAAGCAAGAAGGAACTTCGAGCATCTGATCATTTGGAAAGCCACTGAATATGCTTGGTTTGCTGATCCCAGTATCCTTTCGTAGCTTCTGGTATTGAGCTTGAGTGCGGGCACCAAGGAGGACTTCCAAGTTTGTGAGGTACTCCGCTTGGCTTCCGCCATCTAAATTTCTGCCATCGACGTCGTCATGATCACAGCCTTGTACAGTATAGTTGTTAGGCTTCAGAAGTGCGGGATAGTAGTGGTTAGCACCCGGCTTCCTTCGACCTTTGATAGGACAGTATAACCGACATCTGTGGGCACCGCTGTGTCCAGTAAGGCTATTCAGATATGTTAGTCCAGGGCCGTCTGCTGCTCCCAGCATAACAAATAGCTTTGACAGAAAAACGCGATTCTGATGAGCATCCCAGACCTGTAAACCTTCTTTCGTGAGGGCGGCAACATGGTAGAGTCCAGGGAATAGAAAGGAGTCGACATTTTTAGGCTTATTTGGCCCAGGAATGAAGCCGCCTGGCAAGACGTAGCGTTTCTTGTAGCGTTGATTGGGCGCTAGATCGAGGACAACCCAAATATAAATCCAACAGTCAGATTGTTTGCTCTGGTAGAGCTGGGCGCCGTCGATTGAAAGCAGGAGAACCATGTCGTCACTCCCGATTTTGCCATCTCTAACCGCCTCGAGGTAGTCACTACCAGAGTAGACGTCGTCAAACAATAGCTGTTCATAATCATTTTGCTCCAGTTCCTCGAGAATCTTCTGTGTTTCTTGGTTACGATGCCGCATAGCCTGAGCATCCTCGGGATTGTGCCAGATAGCCTGAAGCTGCGGACCAATTGGCAACATATGAAATTGGCGCCGTGAGACCTTCTGCTGACCATTGCTGGAGGCGAGTATTGCAGGATCATAGCGTGGCTCGGAACAATAGAAACAGGAATTGAGCTCAGCGAATGGGCCTGTATATGCTAGGCACGTATTGATACACATATCGGTCATGATAGAGTGGACTCCAGTGAGCGCGCCAATTTCTTTCTTGAAGGTGAAGAGGCTTGGCATGGAATTTTCGGTTTGATCTACGCCGAGGCGGTCAAGGTAGGCGTGGACAGATTGGCGAACATCGTTGTATGTTTCCTCTGATGCATTTGTTGTATTAAGATAGATGTCGATACCTGCACAAAGGTGGGGATTTGTGTCGAGATTGACAGGTTCTGTGATAGGATTTCGTAGTTGATCCATAGCATCTGCATCAAGGCCATCATCGCCTTCGAGAGTTGCTTCGCGCAGTGCTGAGATGAATTGTTGGGCGATTTTCAATTCGTCGAGAGTGGCTTCAATTGTTATGTCATTATATTCAGTCAAACGGGGTAGGATGTCATCTTCGAGATTATTTGGCAATCCAGGACCTTCTGGTTCTTCGTTGGGAGCATCAGGTGGAATTGGGGTCATTTCTCGCGAAGGAGGTGGAGAAACTCCTTGATTGTCTTGATTTGCGGGTACTGGGGTCGGAGGACGGGACTGAAGTGTTTGAAATCACTTTTTATTTACATTTTTGACATACACAAGAATAAAAGATGTACGAACTCGAACGTAGATATCTGAATCATCGGAATAATGCTCGTCTTCTGTACAGGGAGAGCCCATCTCACCAGCATCACTAGTGCCAATATCTGGTTCACCATGTCCATGTCTATCTGCATCTACGCCTTCATCGGGGTTGGGTTCGAGATCTCTGTGCTGGCGTTGTCGAGGAGGCTCAGAGGATGGACTACGTGAGTGGCCATGATTAGTGGGATTGGCTGATGGGCTACGTGCACGCCGACGTGGTATGGAGGGACCAGGAGTCAAATTACCAGGCTGTGGTAGTGCCGCAGGGTGCCAAGGCTGCTGCACGAGGAATTCAGCCATTGGGGTTGGCTACACGGAACGGTAGGTGGATTTGCTGATGAGCTTGGGCTCTGTTCGACCGCTGGTCATACAGTAGCGTGTGCAGTTGCACGGCCTTTTGGGAGGCATTGCACGACGAGCTATAGAGTGGCAGCTAGCGAGGGCTCGATTTCGTTAGATATTTTCAACCACAATCCTGATAAGCCCGATATAGATCGATCACGCTACTTGGTCTATATACGGCCACATCACACTATATTTGGAAACCAGTCATTTTCACTGGGATTGATGGCTGACATGTTAACAAAGTCCGAGGCGTCATCCGTTTCGGCGTCGTCATCTTCGGAATCTTCTCCATCTGATGGGTTTTCCTTGTTCGAGCTCTTCTTGGTCGCGTAAGTCTTCTTCTTCTTATTGAGGCATTCTAGACATGTCTTGGAGAACCCATCTTGCTGAAGTTTGAATTCGGACGCATCTAGGGACTTCTCATTTTTGCATGAATTGCAGCGGCGATAAGCAGGGGCCATCAGATCATGAGAAACGCGCTAATTATGGGTTGTACGTAAGTTTGACGCATGTCGGCAGGAGGATGGGAAAAGAAGTGTGTAGTCGGCGGTAGTTGGATGCATCCCTGGATGTGTGATAAAAAAGATAAGATTCAAATCTATAATCTACAATCTATAATCTATCTAATCGTGATAAGGGTTCGAAGTTCAACGTTCAACTCCAGTTTGTCGAGAAATATTCTCCAAGTCCACCGTCGGTGATTTCCGATAATCACGTGTTGTAAATAATCACGTGTTGCGGAAAATCTGTTGGGTGAATAGCGTTCACTACGGCCTTACGGCTCAGGCTTCATATTTTGAAAGCCTGAGGCCGCGGCCCAGGCCGACGGCTTTTGATTCCAGAAATTCGGCAAAATATTACATCTTGAAAAAAATATTTGTTTGTCATGCCCGAAAGTGTCTCAAATTCATCGCAAACGCCTGCACAGAGCCCCAATACTCCTTCATCTGCTATGGCACAGGCCGTTATTGGTGAACCACCACGTATATTGTATGTGATTGAACATTATTCAGGCAGAATTCTACTCTTACCACATTTTGTAGATGTTCATCTCATGCAATCCACCTTTCCGTGTATGATCACCTCAAGAAAGTGCAAGATTGGCTTAAACAACACAATCCTGATGTAGACTGGACCCGTGGACAACTATCCCTCTCTTGTTGCGGCGCCAATCACGACTTCCCTGTTTCCGCTTTTGGCAAAGGCTATAGTCTTACAAGTCCATCTGCCTCTCACCTCAATATTGGTTCTCTCGGTCTAGGCCTACGTCTTAACGATAAACCTTCCATCTCCCGATCTATGTTGTTTGATCTCTTGCCAAGATGATCGACAACTCCCAAAACTTTTGCTTCCGGGATCTTTGCTAATTATAGATCAACACCTTCTATCCTTCGTCCTTCTATTCCTAACAGCCTCAGTCGCGCGGAACTCAAAGCCATCTGGCTGTCCCCTCTTGCTCCTCCGGACCCCGTCTACGGTCCACCCAATAAACCTATCGATGTCGCTCATGTAACACCCCAGCGCTTCGCAAAATACGCAAAAAATCTCGACTGCTATTGTATCTGGTATACGCCCAATGAAGATCTCGACATCCGCATCAACGCTCTTTCATCTGAATTCCCTTCTTCACCTCCTCCTTCTCAACCTCCGCCTGAACCTCCTCCTATTAATATTCCCACCGACCAAGTTTCCGATCCTGACGAGGATGTCCAGAAACTTGTACCCAACAAGTACCACGACTATCTCGACGTCTTTTCACCCACTGAAGTTAAGCGCCTACCTGACCACCGGCCTTACGACGTCAACATCGAGATAGAAGATGGGAAACAACCTCCCTTTGGCCCCATTTATTCCCTTTCATCTGACGAACGAAAGGCCCTTAGTGAATATATTCAAGAACACCTCGCTAAGGGCTACATTCGTCGTTCTACCTCCTCTGCCGCCGCTCCCATTATGTTCATCAAGCGGAAAACTGGCAACTTACGTCTTTGTGTCGATTATCGAGGTCTCAATGCGATAACTAAGAAGAACCGCTACCCACTTCCTCTTACTCACGACCTCATCGACCGCGTCGCCGGCTGCGACCACTTCACCATTATCGACCTCAAAAACGCGTTCAACCTTATACGCATAAAAGAGGGAGATGAGTGGAAAACCGCTTTCCGTACCCATCTCGGCCTATATGAGTATACAGTCATGCCCTTTGGATTAACTAACGCCCCGGCCACCTTTCAAGCCTTTATTCAGGATGTTTTGCGCGACATTCTTGATATCTCTTGTGTCGTGTACCTCGATGACATTCTCATATTCTCAAAACCCGGCCAAAACCATGACGAACTCGTATCTCAAGTTCTGGATCGCCTTCGTCATGCTCATCTATTCGCAAACGCCAAGAAATGCAAATTGACAAATCCCATGTCGAATACCTCGGCTATATTATCTCTTCCCAAGGCGTTCAAATGAACCCCAGAAAACTCACCACTATCACTGACTGGCCGCTTCCAAACACCGTCAAGGATATTCAATCATTCCTCGGTTTTACGAACTTCTACAGAGATTTTATTCACCATTACGCCGATATCGTCCTTCCCCTCAATTCCCTCACCAAGAAAACTTGCAAGACTGCGTTCCCAGGTCTTACGGATGCCGCTGAGAACGCTTTTAAGATGCTCAAGCTCGCTTTCACCACCGCTCCCGTCCTTCATCATTTCGATCCACTCCTCCCCTCTACCATTGTAACTGATGCCTCCGACTTCGCTCTCGCTTCCATTCACCTCCAGCCTGACAAAAGCGGCTTACTTCACCCTGTCGCTTATCACTCACGGAAATTCTCACCAGCCAAATCAACTATGAAATTCACGACAAAGAACTTCTTGCAATTGTCGACACTTTCCGTGATAAGAGGGTTCGAGGAAAAGGAAGGTGAAATGTTCCAGAAAAAGAAAAAGAAAAACAGAAAAGGGGTATCGAACGAATACACTGAAAATGACTAAATTAATACCAAGAGATGATGGATTTCGAAAGGAGTGTGAGCCAGCAAAGACCCCCAACGCGCAATCATGGAAGCCATCGCCTTGGAATTTACTTGTTGTCAGCGTCGTTGGTGGACGGATGAGGTGGGTTGGGAGCGCTATCTTATCCTCGACATCCTAACCAAATCTGGACCTCTCTCGTCACAAGCTTTTAGTGTACGCTCACAACCTCTGAATTCCAACAGACTGACCGTAGCTCATACATCAGGAACCCAAACGACCCCCTACCCCAGTCAGTTTCTGTCAGTGCTCAACTCACAAGTAGATCGTAGCTAATCACCTGGGCTGCTTGTTCGCCTGACGATGCCACAGGTTGTATCCGCCACCTCGCGCGGTGATGGTCACCCCGATATATGATACCCCCATACCTTCCCAGGATGGATCTTACCACTCGAACTACCACAGCTCGGAATCACCCATAGGCTCTCCCCGCAGCCGCGACTATGGCGATCGCCCATGTCAGCACTCCCACCCTCATAACTGAGGCGTGTACACTGACTCGGAGTACGAAGACTCACGGCCCTACATACCCTATACAGTGCGCCTCATCAGGGGAGGCATTATGATACCCGATGCTATGAGGACTCGGATCAGGACTCGTACGCTGACCGCTCGCGGCAGCCGTCCTCTGATGAGTATTCGAATAGATATACCCACCCGCACGGGCATGGTTCTCGCTCTCAGGACTATGGCTATGACTCTCCACGGCAGCGCGATGATGATGACCACGTGCGGTCCTCCTACGACCACCTGCACTCTCGCTCCCGCCCAAGCGGTGCTACTCACGGTGCACCTCCACCCCAAGCAGTTCAACAGCACCCCTCACAGCAATACCAGCACTCCCGACCCCAGTTCGACGATGACGATGACAACGAAGATGCAGAATCCTACGATCCACACTCAACCCTGCATCAACATCCTCGCTCCCGTCCGAACGGTGGCACCCCACGGTGCACCTCCATCTCAAGTGGTCCACCAGCAAGCCTCACAGCAACCCCAGCACTCCGGACCCCAGGTCGACGATGACGATGATGACGAAGATGCAGAATCCTACGATCCACACTCAAACCCGCACCAACATTCTCATTCCGGTCAGAACAGCGGCACCACCCACGGTGCACCTCCATCTCAAGTGAACCACCAGTACACCTCACAACAACCACAACAGTTTCAGTCGCAGTTCCTCCAGGGACTTCACCTCCCCCCGGCCACAATGGCTTTACTGCAATACACAGAGCGTAAAGGGTACCTGGACGAGATCGGTCGGTACCTCAAGGTCCTCCCCCCTGCGCCCGATTTCTGCTACTCCAAATGTACGGGGAGGAGGAAGGCGGTGTGTGTGAGTGTTGATTTTGTGCTATCTTTAATTAATTCTATGTTTTTCTGTACCTTGTGTCCGGATCCTTCATTCTCCGTCTTCCATTCTGTCCTTCATTCTTCTTTTAGTTCGCTGTCTGCGTCGTCTGAGTATGGTGAAGGTGTCGCCGCCCCCTCACAGCCTCCTTCTCGCGTTCTTCTGACCTATTTCTTGTATTTCCTGCCTCCTCCATCGTCTCAATCGAATAGATACTTACCCACCCAGAAATCTAGATCGGGATCAACTATGTTGGACAAAAGGACGAGATGAAAGGATGCACGAATGATGCGCGAAATATGCGGGATTTTCTCATGAGTGTGTATACCATCTCTTTCACTCTCTCCATCTCCCATCTCATTTCTTCCCGCTGTCTGTCATCTGTCACATAACCTACCCATATTTAATTTTATCCGGACAGTCATTCCACCTGCTACACAAACAACACTGGTCAATCCGTCAATGGATGACACTGAAAAAAGGTCATATGCAGTCGTCGGTGTTGGGGCAAGGGCAGCCGTTGACGCGGCGATACAAAGGATCTTGATGGCGGAGTGTGATGGGTATGGCTCGCCGTTTCCCGCCTTCTGACACCCAGTTCTGCTGGTCTAAGGGCAGATGGCATCAGTAAGTCTTCTCCTGTTTATTCAAGGTTGTGTGGGTCTTGTATTGGAACCATTCAGCATTGCTCTCCATCTAAATTTCAGAACGAATATATTCAGGAATGTGGTATTAAGCCAAGTGTGTTACTACATACAATAAAATATATCTCAGCATTGTTACAGGTCGTTAGCATTCATCATTAATCATCCTTACCCTATCTAATTAGTCATCATCCGAGTCCAATGTTTATCTCCAAATATCAAGTTTGAAACTAAATACCACGCCCAAAAACTAATCTAAAGATTCACAAAAACCTTTCAAATGGGTAGAGTATGAGGGATCCCATAGAGCAGACCCAACCTTTCCACATAAAATCCCTCGCAAATGTAATAAAGCACCATCAAAAATACTGGTAGCACCAGGCCGTGCACGTGAAGTTGAACTGCTCGTTCATTGAAATGATGCGAGAAACTCATAGAATCCATTGGGCATTCACAGCATCTGACATCATGATTAAAATTGTAAATGCATAACTATAACGAAAACATTTGAACTAGTATCTCAAGGAGAGTAATCAATAACTGGTACATTCAAAAATTCGTCGCCATGTTTAAGCAAGGTCCGGTCACTGAAAAGAGTCAAAATGATCCGTCTACCTTTAGTGATGGGAGTGGTACAGTGGACAAGGGTCTTCGTCATTACGGCCAGAGCCTGACCAGGCCGCACTGGGATTTTGACTCCAAGTTGTGGGAGGCAAAATTTCCCCCCTGTCCAGTCACCTAACGGGATGACCCATGAGACGGAATTGGGATCATCATTGAAGTCGATGTGAAGGATCTCGGAGGAGCCTTCCTTGACTGCAACGACAAAAAAAGATCCCCCAAAATCCAGGGCAGGTCGTTTCTTGAGCCATGCTCTGAGAAGGATTGAGACCCAGGCATGCGCCCTATACACAAAAAATTATTAGCCTACAATCCCTACAACTAAAGGAGATTTCAACACACCTTTCTTGACGGGAATATTGCTGTGGAAAATATCGGTACAAAAGGTTTCCCAGCCTTGGCGCAATGAATTTCCCAATGAGGGACAGGAAAATGTCCATCGCGATGATCACATCCGGTGCTTGGTCTTGTGCATCAGAGGAAATAATGGGCAACAGATGGTAATTCTCCCAAATTCCCACGTGTAATGCCGGCACCTTAGAGTGTTGCAGCTCAGGCTTGGGATATCTGACATCCAATGTATTCAGTGCATCCCAGGCGGCGATGAGTGCAGTCTGTTCCGGACGCTTCAGGACATCATGAAACCGAGCAGCAAGATATGGGGAGTGCAGGGATTTCAGTCCATCGCAGGAAGGTGTGGGATACATGAGCCGCCCATCTTGAGGCTCAAGTTTAAGTTGATCGAGCATGAGGCTGGGGAAAACTCTCGCCAGAGTGTCCGCGACTTGCTCCCGACCTCGGATACAGAGGAACTGATCCGGATACTGTGGGATGTTCGTGGTTCCTATAGCATATACAGCATGAAAATAAGCATGTACCAGGAATCTGAATGAATGGGGCTTACTGGTACTTGATTGGATTTTCTTGAGGACACGGTCCAGTCCCCCAGATTCCACCCATTTTTCAGTCAATCTTTCTGCAGTTTTCAGGTTGCGTTTCCCTCTGCGAGTCTTCTTGGTCTGCGGTTCAACGCGCGGCATGTCGGTGAAAAGGTGTTGGTTGTTGTTGTGGCGGTAGGGATGATCGCTAAAGATGCAGGGCTGCTGTGATCCCCAAAACAATGCAAAATAGAGACAACAGAATAAATAGACAGCCGCACCCACAGCAAAGACCTTGGAACATGTCGCGATCCAGGGATTTGCACGGTTCGTGAACTGAGGGAGACTGCAAACCCTCTGATTCAACCCACTCCACCGTCTGATGCGCTCTCCACAACCCACGCTCAACCACGTAATTGATGTTCGACATGTAGTCGATGCATATCCAACGTGTAGTCGACGTGTAGACGACGTTCGACACGTCTTCACGCTTCACGTTGTCATTCACATCCGACGCAACAGATGGCCTAATTTTAGAGAGTTCGGTGAGTATCTGAGAAACACAGTGAGTTTAGAACCATCACGAGTGCTGTCGCACTTACCACACTCCTCTCTAGCCGCCGCCCACCAATTCAAGTGCTTCCAACCAACTCCGCCACGTTCACGCTTAACCTAATGCCCGTCCGTTCGACCCACCACTTCGTATCAGCACGCACGATGAAGAACCCGACACGTGTACAACGAACGAGGGAGGAACAAGGGCGATATCTACGACGACGGCTGTGACAGGAACACGGCGAGTAAATGTAGAGCCGTCGTGACTGATTTCAAACTTACTAACATTCTCCATTCCCCTCTCGTTAGGCCTACTCCTTCCCACCTACATAGCCGCCGTTGATTCGAGAAGCCTGGCATGTCAGGAGACAGTCCTACATGTCGATCGCCAACGAACCACCTACTTAGACGACGACCAACAGCCGTGCTATCAACAACCGGGCTCTCAAGAAATCCAGTAAGTTTCGTAACCGATCGACAGACGACATACGCTTACCTATACGTACCTCCTAGCCGCACACATCGACAAGAAGAGGCAGCAGTGACAGCGCTGGCGCCTACCCGCTCCATCAGAGAACATCAACATCCAGAACGCCGTCGATAAGCACTTAAAAGACAAAAAATCAGAACCAGACTCACTCACCATCGAAGACCTCGTCGACGATCATACGCGGAGGAGAAAAAGGAGTGTTAGCCGCGTATGCTGGGCTTTGGGTAGCGGCGAACGAGAAGGCGGTATGGGGGCTAGAAAAGATACAACAACCTGGTGAGTCCTAACAACCGCAATCAAGAGCATGTACTTACCTATTGTCTTAGTCCATCCGGAACAAACCCACACATCGACCAGCGGGGGCTGCGGCCAGGTCGAACGTCAACGACAATTGGCACGACGACGATGAGAAGGGCTTACCCTCTGGTCGTTTTACCTACACTCTTCGTCCGAGGACGCGGCGGCAGAACAAACCCACACATCGACAAGTGGGGGCTGCGGCCACGTCGAACCTCAACGACAATAGGCTATCGACAAACAGGCCTATAAGAAATCTAGTGAGTGAATCCCAGGTGAAGAGGGAGAGATATGATTAACTATCATTAGAGCTCAGTAGGCCTGTCCCTCTCCACTAACTTGACGGCTCTCCACACTTAACCTCGCACGTCACTCGTCCGCCTCGTGAATACTCACCACCGGAACTTCCGCTTCTTGTCGATTACATCAACAATAGCACCCATTATCTCCTTCCTATAGCTCTGGCGCTCTTCTCGAATCAGAACATCGCGAGTTCGATACGTCGTACGACCTTGGGGATGGAGAAGAGGACACTGCGCTCCAGGAGTCAGGCGACTGGGCTAGGATGAGGAGGCCGTCAAGGAGCGAGTTGTCAGCCTCTGGGTGCAAAACCAGCAATGCCGCCTCCGTCGTGGAATCATCGACCCGCGGGGAAACGCACGGGTGGGGGAAGCTCGGGGGCGGGGGCGGGTGCAAGTACGAGTACGAGTAGTGCGGGGTCGGTGTTTTTGTTGGAGGTTACGATTCCGGAAGGAGGGGATACAGAGAGGGTGGGGAGCAAGTTGTCGTCTTCGTCGAGTACTTCGAAGATGGCGCGGTCTGGCGGTGGCGCTGGTCGGAGGGGTAGTTTGGGGTTGTTGACGCATGGTGCTGGAGCCAGGGATTCGTTGGGATCTTCGATGTTTGATCATCCAATGGGGATCGGTTCGAGGTATCGTTGTGTGACGCCGACGAAGAGGCCTTCGGCGGCTGAGGTTGGTACACCGACATCCACTGCTTCGACATTGAGTATTCCGATGCCTGGGATGCTGAGGGATGGTGACAGGTTGTCAAGTTCGACAACACCGGTGCAGGGGTTGGGGTTGGGGATGATCGATGAATCGATGAAGTTTAATAAGGAGAAATCGTTGCCTCAGCTGCCTAATGGGGGGCTTATACGACCAAGTTCGCGGATACCTTTGATGTCAAATTCGAATTCGAAGTCGACGAGTGCGATAGCGAACTTGAAGTTCAACGCCAAACGCCAAATCGACTTTGACTTCACCTTCGAACACCCTACGTGCCCCCCCTCAGATGGATCAGGAGCCAAGTATGCCCTCCCTCGAGCGCAGACGTTTTCATCTAGATCATCTGCTTCCTTACGGGTGCTGTGGACGTTGCGAGTTGTTCGCCTCACCTCGGCGGAGTACAATTCTGCCCCTTCTTCGCCTCTACCTCCTGGAATGAATTCGACGCTGATGGCTGAACGAGCACCAGGATGGTGCACCAGAAACCACGTACGGCGACCGGGGTGGTGTATAGGACGAGTACGGCTTCGATGAGGTCGAAGATGCGCGTGCCATTGGTGTTGACTTCTGCGTCTGGTCTGGGGTTGGTGGTGCAGGTGTGAGTGCGGGCGGTGTTGGCGGTGGCATGGTGCCCTCGATGGGGTGGCCTGCGGAGCAGGCTATCGTTCTGTTCGCGATCATTCATCGCGTTCAGTCAAGGGTGTTTGGCTGCTCCTTCTCTCGCTCGCTTCCTTGTTGGATTGGAAATCTACTCTATTCTATCTCAATATGTAGGTGCGTACATTACAGACTTGACACAATTTTTCTAGGATTACTTTCATTGATTACCGCTCACTCGTTTTTTCTTCGCGTACATCTATCTATCCTATGCCTACACATTTTTCATGTCGCCAATTTCTTTTTACCTCGCTCATTTGTTTGTGTACTTTTCTTGCATGAATTCGGATGTATGGATTTGGATTTATGATCATTTTTTTCTGCCCCCCAGCTGGTAGCGGTGAACGATGCGGCCGATGCAGGTACAGCTTCCAATGCGACTGCAAGTTACAGTGTGCTCTTACTCTCACTTACATCAACAGCCCGTACTTACTGACTACCCGCACCAGGAGTGAACACTGAACAACAGCCTGAAAGAGTTGCGCACGACTGGTAATAGCGTTTGAACTTCGTCAGGTGTGTACACCACCGTATGGCGACGAGCGAACGCTTACTTTGATTTACCACCTAGCACAATCCTTCATCGCCTTCCGCATCTAACCTAATAGTATTTACATCAAAGTTGGAAGGTAAGTTTTGAGGGTGCCATCGAAATAAACATGCTCCACCTTCCAGATCACCTTCAAGTTTGTCGGTGCGGAAAGATTAAGCGATGCGGAAATAAAAACACCCAGCTGCTACGACGAAGATTGGAAGACAGAAGTAGAGATGAGTGGGTTGGAGTGTTATCGGCGGTGCTAGGTAGTGGTGAACTTGAAGGTTTCTGCTTGAACGGAGATGCACTTGGCATATCTGGGCTGATGAGCTTCAGCGAGGTATGTGCGCAGCGTCTTGGTCATTTCCTATCTTTAATGACCTACAATATAGGCTTGGGAAATCTCTATGCAATATCTATACCCACAGGATATCACCACGGTGGGTGTCGATGCGGATGGCAGACTTTACGGTAAGATACTAGTATATCTCTTTCATTGTGTATCTTTCTTGACTTAGACACATATTTACGACGAAGATAGGAAAAGACTTGACTATCGCGGGACCCGCGTTTAATCTTATCGTTCAATGTCGAAAGCTGCCGACTTTGCCAGAAAGTTTTCTCGGTAAGTGGTCGTACTTTGTCTCTGGAGATCTTACACTAACGTGATATCACTAGATGATATGAGAAAGAATTTCCACCTCATGGAAAACGAGATTAGCCAATATATGGCTCTATATGAGGTACGTTGGCCACATATTACGAAATGTCCCTCCCACTGATGTCGGCTTCAGCTGGAGAAATCCCCAGAGCAACTCCAGTCTCTAGTCGCACGTTTGATGGAATGGTATAAGGCTTGGGCACCCCCAACAGAGTGAGTAACCTTTATAGTATGCGTTGTTTTACTCAACATTCCCATCTAGGCTCGGTCCTACTTTATCCACGGCCTACACCCACAATTTCCAAACACGCCTATTTTCCTCCCTTCCACTTTCGTTTGCCCATGGTTTTAAGGAACTGTGCACATCCCTTCTTGCGCCATCTGAGAATGGGACAAGCGAAGATGGAACGCTCACGATACAACGATGGGACCCGAATGCCCGCGCCCACACGGGTTTGTGGAAACTCTTCAAGGCGCTCGGCCTTATCGACCGGTACGAGAGCGTCATCGCCAGCGTTGGGTATGAGTTTATCGAAGATCATGTGCTGAAGAACTGCACGGGCGAGTGGGTGAATTTTCACCTTTGGGCAAGGTTTCTTGTTTTTCTAACAATCTCCCGGGTCAATAGCACTCACTCGGTGTTTGCCTGCCAGAGGTGAGAGCATAATTTCAATCATTCTTTCAATGACAAGGCAAGTCAAAAGAGTGACGCATTTTTCCGTCTGCCCAAATCCGCTTTATTTCGTTCTTGTGGACACATGGTCTGTTTTTCTAGTTTTCACGGTTTTCCATCGAGCATTCGAGCAAAATTACTATTTACAGATCATTATATACATTCCATCCGCCTCCACGTTACTTTTGGTATTGTGAACGTTACCATTGCTTTTAAAATGTTCAACGTTAGTTCATTATTCTGTAAGCGTTGAGTCCAAGTCCAATATCTGAGGTGTAATCCAAAGTTCCAATCATGCAGCGATACTATGAGTTCGCTTCCTGTGTCTTGCGCGCCTGGCGCTTCGCGCGGAGCTCCTCGGCGAGGACAGTGTCGGGGTCGCGGTCCATGACCTCCGGCAGGAGTAAAGTGAAGACTGCGCGAAGAACCAAGATCAGCATCCGCTCGAAGATAGAGTATCAAGGGGGAGACGCACAAGCACCGAAGATGCAGCATCCAACGAAGATCCAGAGGATGGCGGGGGTGCCGATGCGCTTGGACAGCGTGTTGAAGGCGAGCGCGGAGATGATGGCGCCGCACTTGCCCGCGGCGGTGGAGATGCCATGCGCGGTGGCACGGAAGCGCGTGGGGAAGACCTCGGCGGGGTAACACTAAAAGTGAACGTTAGACATGGGCGACGAAAGGGAAGGGAAAGTGACGCACATATGTCGTGGTGTTAGCGCCGAAGTTGAAGAAAAATTGGAGGAAGGCAAAGCACACGATGAAGGAGACCTTGCTGAGCTCGTAGAACCTGTCCGCAAGGATGCCCACTGAAGGCGATCAGAATACGAAGGGATGGAGCACGAGATAGGACATACGGAAGAGAGCAGCCAGCAGGAATCCCTGCACCTGGATCCACTTGCGTCCGAGGAGCTCGATGGTGAGGACCGAGGCAAAGTATCCTGCGGAAATGAGTCAAACAAGAACGCGGAGAGGAAAGCAAGACATACCGGGCACAAATCCGAGCGCGGTGATGATCATGCCACCCGTTGAGACCTTGAACAGTCTGTTCCAAGGAGTCCCGGTCTTTCCATCATAGCCAATTTGTTGGAGCACGATGTTCTGGTTGAGATTGATACCGTAGAAACTGAAACATATGAGCACGCGTAGTCAATGACATAAAGCGAACTTACGCAATATCGAGCAAGAACCAGCACATGCAAGTGCCGATGAGCAGCTTCGCATGACGCCATTCAGAGAAATACTTGAGGAACTCTGTACACGATGTAAGTATATCGAGAACAGACGAGGAAGAAATGCACACACCCTTGAAGTGTGCCGGCTTCTTGACGACCATCTCCACCGGTGCCGTCTCCTCGTCGATCTTCTGGTTGGAGGATTTGTCGTCGAGAGATGCGTCCTCAGGTTTCTCGTTCTGCATGCGGAGCTCCTCGGCACACTGGGCCTGCTTGAGCCTGTCGATGTCGTCCGCGGCCTCATTGGCGTGGTCTTGATGCTCCATCTTCTGCGCCTTGAGGTAGCGCGTCGACTCGGGAAGCGTGAGGTGGTGGTAAAGAGCACCGAAGGCGGGAATGAGGGAGATGCCGACGACGATACGCCAAACTAGGAAGGTCAAAAATAAGCAGGGAAACAAAGCGAAAGAGGACAATTGTGTACCTCCATCGACCTTGGATGTGTGCCCGCCATTTTCCATGGTGCCCTTATAGCCCACAAGGACGATGATGGTGGCGAGAGAACCGACGAAGGATCCCCAACCTTGGTTGGAGAAGATGTACGCCAACATGGTGCCGCGCTTGCGGATGTTGGCGCGGTCGGAGGTGATAGAGGCGGACATGGGATAATCTCCACCCACGCCGATGCCGAGCAGGATATGGAAAACCCCCAGATAGATGAGGCAGGAGTCGGGTTTGAGGGTGCCGGTAGGGGTGGTGAGGGTGAGGATGGTCGCGAGAATGATGAGCATGAGTTCTTTGCCATCTAAAAAAGTTAGAGACGAAGCAGAAGAGAAAGGCGGAGCCTCAACTCACAGACAGCCTTGCGTCCTAGCGAATCGGCGGCGTAACCTAAGAACGAACATATGAGGTTATGTAATAGGAGAAAAGAAAAAAACGAGCTCACCAAAAGCGAATTGGCCGATGACCGAGCGAATGTTGGCTCCCGCTTGACGAAACCCTCGAGATTGGTGGGCAGATGCCCACCTTCATAGAGACGGTATTGAAGCATGGTGGTGACAGGCTAATAGACGCCCAAAGGTCAGGATTGACGCAACATGATGGTTCAGAAGAACGTACGTTGATGATGAACAGATCATACGCTATCAAACAGTGAGCACGTGGTCGCCGATACAATGAAGCGGGTAGAAAAGAGTTCATATTTACCATCCAGAAAAAATCCAACACCAGCGATCCCGAGCAGCTTGACCTCGCTGAATGTCAGTACGAACGCAGGGCGGCCATCCTCACGCTCGAATTCTTCCAGCTCTGCACGGTGCTGAGCAGACTGGGTCAGCGTGATTGGGTGAGCCGTTTCCGCCATGGGGAGTCTGCAAAGAGGTCAGAACCGCAGTTTTAAAGGGAAAAGGGGATATACTGACAACGAGGAGGAGGGGGGTTGAGATGAGATGAGATTTATGATCGTGTGCCGTTAAATGTGAGGTCAATTTTCGATTATCGGAAGGGACCTTGCCTCCGTGATGATGGGCGATCTCACCCGGCAGTTCGGCGCTGTCTTCTCCTGGGTGGTGCTTTGCACACGGGTCTGGACTGGACGCGTTATCATTATTTCGACTCTCGAGTTTGGGGCATTTGGTCTTGTACATAAGAGCGTCCGGTTTGGAGTCTGCAGTATTGAGTACATCTAGACTGAGCGCACAACTGCAACTGCGCACTAAGGCGCCTTATATTATATTAACGAAAATACGACGATACCCGTTTGCTGAGCTTTCTACAGAGGTCTACCAAGAAACGTCGCAGCATTCAACCTCAAACCCGTAGCCTCACTTCTGCCCTGCTTGGAAAGCAATCCATGCCTCATTCAGCGTACCGAAGACACCATTAGCGAGCATGCATTGCTCCACGGTCGAATTTGATGCATTGAGCTGTTCAACAAAATTGGGTCAGTAATGGTGATGCCCACTTAACAAGGATGGCGGATACGATAAACGAGAGGAAAAAGAAGTCGTGCATAAGGTGCAGGTATTGAGAAAGCAAGAAGAAAAATAGCGATGTATGAAACGAAGTATAGTACGGAACGAAATACAGTGCGGGTAGAAAATAATGAAAAGCCAAGGACGCGCAAAGACACTCACTTTATCAGGATGAACCTTCCCAATTGCTCTCACGTAGCCCTTCTTGACCTGGGCCGGCGTAAGCAAGTCTCCCAATCCATTCACTTTAACACCTCCTCGCAGTATCTCCTCCCACAGGACGACATCGAGACTGGCTAATAAAGCGTGGATGTTGGTCTCTTTCCCCGTGCGCCACGCATTTAGGCGAGCGTCGACAGAGTCCTTAAGGCTATGTTTGAGGATGTTGTCGGCTTCAGCTTGGGCGTTGCTGGATCGGAGGGCACGAAGGGCTTGCGAGGGCGTGGGGTCGCTGACAACAGGTTTGGGCTTCGGCTTGGGTCGTGAAATGGGTTTTGAAGCTTGGTTAGGCGTAGAGGCAGATGATACAGAAACGGCACTTCCAGCAACAGTAGTAGCACCGTCGACCATCCTCCGACACCGCCCCGCACCTCTTACAGCTTCTCTTCGCACCCCCTCAGCGACCCATTGAGCTCCTGCCCCACTTCCAGCTAAGAACTCCCAGTCCTTTCCGGCTTCGCTCCATTTCTCTCGCCCCTCCCAAGCCTCTGTGCGCCTCCTCAACGCCTTCACGTATCCGTCACATAAATCCACGCCCAGCCCTTGCGGGTGTGCCCACCCCGCCTCGTTAGCCTTGGACTGTCCACTAGAGATAACCTCTTTGGGCTCAATCGCAGGCGACCATACGGTCGTCCGCGGACCATCCGACACCGAGCCCGCGAGGCCGAAAGAATCGGCCTCGGACGAAGCACTGCTACCGCCAACAATGACTCCCCCCAATGCTTTAGTACAGTCCTCGCCTGCAGCGACGTATTCTCCCGTCTTCAACCTGGCCAGCGCGCGATTCGTGTACAGCGGCACCAACAGGAGATGGCCGTCGGGCATGGCGCTGATCGCCAGGCTGTACAACTCCGCCGCAGATCCGTATTGGCCGAGTTTGAACTGCTCTGTACCGGCGGATTTGTGTTTCAGAGCTTGCGTGATAGCAGCAGGCGATGCGGTAGGGAGATCTCGCGGTCGCGCACGGTTGATCGGTAGAGTCGATGTGGGGGTGGGTCTATTTGAGAAAGAGGAAGTAGATGATTGGCGTATGTTGGGCTTTGTGTTCGTTGCCGGAGCAGGGGGTTGACGGTGCTTGACGCCGGTGTTTGAGTCGAAGGAATGGCATCCGAGAAGAGATCCACTTCATGTACTTCCTCCTGGATGTATACGTCAACTCGCGATTCCTGGGTTGTCGACTCCAGAGCAGGCGAGTGTAAATCCTTGAACCCAACTTCCTCCTCGTCGCTGATGTGCAACGACTCCTGCATCCACTTCGGTCGTCCGTCCATTCTGGGACCACTAGCCCCGCCTCTAGCGCCCCTACGAGAACCAGATGCGAAACCATCCACAGGTCCGGTGCTCGCTGCACGTTCCTCGTAAGCTTTAACCACCTTCTCCTTCCCTTCCTTCCAGAACGCGCTCGCCTTGCTGAAGACGCTGAGTCCGATCTCTGATGCTTGCAAAAGCAGCTTATCAGCATGCTCTTGAATGTCGGACACCACAGCACCGCTCGAAGTCGATCCTTCTCCTTCGCGGCGCAGACGTTCAAGTTCCCGTTCCTTTCGTTCTCGTTCGCGCTCTTTCTGACCTTTCGGTGCACCGCGGACTCGAGCGGGGTGGGATGGAGGAGGAGGAGATTCGCGAGGTCTCTGAAGTTCGTTGTCGTGGGGCCGTTCTCGCTCTGCTCCTTCGGCGGTCGTGATTCTGTTGGACCCACCACCATCACCCAATAGACTCTCCAAAGCGGCCTGGACGTCTATGCCATTGCTCGTCGCAGCCAGAGCCTTCTTCGCCTGCTGGACGGAAAATCCCATCTCTACAATTTGGCCGAGGATGTGGGGTGGAGGCGAAGGCGGAGAGACTGTCAATTTCGCTTGGCATTGGTGCTTTCAGGATTTCGAGGGCTGGGAGACGCTGTGTTAGGATCCTGAAAAGATAAAAGAATGTATAGATTAGTTTGTTAGTTCGCGTGTTGATAGAAGAATATCACGCACTCGTCCCGTCCGCCTCTCGCCAACATGTGCTCTGACAACTTCTACCGGCTTGCTTAGCATGCCTAGAATATCGTCTTCGTCGTGGTGTACTGCTGCGACGCCGGATTTCGCACTAAACGCATCATTGTCCAACAACCCTCGACCGATATCTCGTCCGTATCCACTCCTATGCTGCCCGTCTATAGTTGAAGCGAGATCGTCATCGTCCAGGTCCAGCAAGCCTCGCCCCTGCCCTGAGTGGTGGCTATGACCATGGCGACGATGACCATGGTGATGGTGTCGTCGCTGTTCTCTGAATGGGTCGCTGAGAGTCGGGTTGTGTGCGTAGCTGCGGTGTTGATCTGGCACTTGCGTTCGTGGGTGCATTCTTCGAAGCAGAGGCGCTGGAGGCAGCTCCAGCACCAAAATCACCAAGGCCCCAATCGTCTTCGATTGCTGACGAGGCACGTTGTTTGGAAGCTGACGATGATGTGGTCCCGAATCCCACGAATCCACTTCCACCAACTGATTCTAAACCCGCCCATGCCGACGAATCGTGCCCCTGCACTTGCGCGAGCTGCTTCTGCGGAACCGAAGATCCGTGCTGGCGTTGCTTTGCCTCCAGAGCGAGACGAGCTGCTAGCGTCATGGACGCATTTCCATTGGAGTTGCTAGCGGACGTGAAAAGGTCCCCAAAGGCATCTCCTGAACTTGGTGTTGCGGGTTTGGTGGGCGGTACGGGGGTTCTTCGACTCGACCTCACTCCTCCGGTTGACAAGGATGACAAAGAGGGAGTTATGGAGCGTGAAGAAGGGGCGGATGTATTGAGCGACAATGAACTCGCGCCATATCTCGGAGTTGTGGATCCTGAAGACGCAAGGAGGGAAAATACGTCTGGTTTTGAAGAGTTGGCGGAAGAAGAATATGGCGGTGCTGCGGAGGAAGCTGAAGAGAGGGTTTGAGGTTTGGATTTGGGTGGAAGAGGCGCTGATGAAGACCACAAATCCTCGAATGAATCGGACATGCGGTGTATACTTGGAGGACCTGGGTAGATGGGTTGATATTCTAATGGTTTATCGATATCTGTTACAAATAGATCAGTGGAAATAAAAATGTGAGACTGGAAATTGATACACGTACTGTCCGCCTTTCGTGTTACTCCGGCAGTACGACGTGTTCCTGTTTTCGAGTACGATGAAAATTGGGGACGTATATAATAAAGCAAGTTAGGACGTACATACTTTCTACAATGTTGACGGCGTCGCGTTGCGGTCAAAGTGGGGTTTACACTATATATAGATCGACTGTCATCTATTATTTGGTCTGTCGTGAGAGACTAATTAAACCGTACATAATATGTCGTTGCTGTAATCTGCCAGATGTCCCCACGTAAGCCCAGACCTAATATTTCAATGGCAGACACCTCGACAACGTCTCTCTCAACCACCACCCTACCCAACTATGGGCGGCTGCATCTCTACGGTAGATCGTTCCGGGAAGGAACGGTCAGACCTTATTGACAAGCAAATAGAGGAGGATTGCAAGCGCTTTAAGCGCGAGTGTAAAATCCTGCTTCTAGGTGAGCCAATCTCGTCATTTTCGTTTCTCCGTTTCTCTCACGTTTGGTTTCTCGTCAGGCGCTGGGGAGTCGGGGAAGAGTACCATCGTCAAACAGATGAAGATTATTCACCAGGACGGTTTCTCTGATACGGAGCTTGCGGAATATCGACCAGTGGTCTACAAGAATGTTCTCGATTCGGCGCAGCAGGTCGTTGTTTACATGAAGAAGATCGGGTTTGAATGCGTAGAATACTCAAATAGGGTACATCCACCCCTTCTTTCCCCCTTTCTTGTTTATTTTCATTCTTGTTTGTCTGATACTTTCATACCAAAGGCGCTCGCAGACGAGGTCCTCGATTTCCGTCTCGATACAACGAGCAGCGCACCCTATTTCCCTCCAGAGATCGCTGAAGCCATCCACAAGCTCTGGAAAGACTCCATCATCCCTAAAATGATGGATGGACACTCGTCCGACTTCTACCTCATGGATTCCGCCGCTTAGTAGGGTCTCCTTTTTCCTCTGACAAAACCTCTCTGACTCATCATTCTCTCCCAGTTTCTTCGAGGAGGTGCTACGCATAGGTTCTCCAGGCTACCTACCCAACGAGACAGATGTCCTCAGAGCTCGACGAAAAAGCGAAGCAATCACGGAAACTCGATTTACCATGGGTCAACTTTCGTGAGTACCGTATCCTATTTTCTTTTTCGGACGATGCACATGGTCAACTTCATTCTGGTCTCGGCGTCCTCTTCTTGGTGTCCTTCCTTGCGATACCGGCTCCAACGTCGAAGGGTTCTTACTTTTTCTTTCATCACAAGAGGAACTCACTATCCCTCTGGCAGAATACACATGTTCGATGTCGGAGGCCAGCGGTCGGAGAGAACAAAATGGATTCACTGCTTCGAATCCGTGACCTCAATTATCTTCTGCACGGCTTTGAGCGAGTATGATCAGGTGCTACTAGAAGAGAAGACACAAGTATGTCGTATGCCTCTTATTTTATCGATCCGCACTCATCTTTGATGCAGAATCGCATGCAGGAGTCCCTCATCCTCTTTGAATCTGTCATCAACTCGCGCTGGTTCCTTCGAACCTCAATAATCTTGTTCCTGAACAAGATTGATGTCTTCAAGAACAAGGTACCAAAGGTACGTGTGCTAGCTCTGCGGTAATATGGCGTAAACATCTGACGATTGGCTTGATAGGTGTCGTTGGAACGATATTTCCCGGACTACCATGGTGGTCCCGATATTAACAAGGCGGCGAAATATATCCTGTGGAAGTTTATGCAGGCGAACCGGGCTCGACTGAGCATATACCCACAGTAAGTATCACCTTCTGTCTTTTTTTCAATTGGTAACTGATTGATTTCCGCTAGTCTGACGCAAGCAACAGACACGATGAACATTCGACTAGTGTTCGCCGCTGTTAAGGAGACAATCCTACAAAATGCCTTGAAGGACTCGGGAATTTTATGATCCGGTTACTTTTCATCCTTTTTCTCCCACTCTTTTCCTCTCGTTGTATATAGATTTGTCGGGTTGTCATTGCTCTCTTTCGCTTGGTGAGTTTCCTTTCCTTTCTTCATTTCCTCGACATCATTTTCATGATGCTTGTCAATCATAGTTGAGGTTATACCTCATTTGTTGTGATCTGTCATCCATCTTGTTTGCCGTAGAGGCGGCGTTCTCACTTCACTATTCCATTCAACACTGTTACTGATTCTCTTCGTCATCCTAGGTCTCTCATGTACATCATGCTCGCTCGTTCACCCTCTTCTGCATCACATCAATGTCTCAGCATTTTGTCCCGATCCCTTCACTTGTCTCATCACCATGTTCGTTGTTGTCAGCGGCGGCTGGGGCGGAGGTTGGGTTTGAGTTGGGTTTGAGGATGTGGTGGTGGTGGGAAGAAGGAAGTTCGATTCAGAGTTGCGCAGTCATTTCGCCCGCAATATGCCAGACCAATATTGATTTCAAACTCCAATGCCGCACTGCTGGCGGTACCCTTATACCCGCCTCACGGGTATGGGTTTGGCTGTGGTACAGATTTTCGTACCCGTACCCGTACCCCTGCTGTTTGTTGCCTGTACCCGCACGGGTTTCTGTACCCGTGTCGATCACTAGTGTCACCCTATCCGATTGATTGTGCAATCGCACGCTTGAATGGGACTGGTTTCGAACCTTTAACCTTGTCAATATCCTGAGGCTTGGAAGACGAGCAGCAAAGGCGCAACGAACCTCCATAAGCTACGACCTGCATCATGACCGAAGCACCACCTGCACTTTCACCAGAAATGGAGACATTTTCGGGATCACCCCCAAACGCTGATATGTGGCGTTGTATCCACTCCAACCCTGCGCGTTGGTCAAGAAGCCCAGCGTTCAAATCACCATCTTGAGCCACTTGAGGGCCTCCCAAGAAACCAAGAATGCCAAGGCAGTATGTGATGGAAACTCCTATTACCCCTCCAGGATGTTGGGCGACACAGTCGTACATGGGAAATCCTTGTGGTGTCTGTCTTCACGTCAATGCAAATCGTATGAGAAAAGATGCAATCATACACCATAATAGAATCCCCCACCCTAGTAATAACTTGTCAATTGAGACATTCGAAATATATCTTCAACTTCAAAGCGGAACATACATGTATGTAAACGACAACAGGGAGTTTATCGCCTGCGGTGGCGTTTGTGGGTTTCCATATATTCAACGTCAGACAATCTGCAACAGAGTTCGTTCAAAGCACATAGCTAGAGGAATGGGATTGCATAGCTTCAGATCCTATTCCTGGGACTGCAGGACGTTGAATGCACGGAGGCCCCCAGTTTCTCGCATCGGTGACCTCTTGTGTCGATCCATGCTCATTCAACGGTTGAGGTGCCCTGAAGCGGAGGTTTCCAAGTGGAGGTTGAGCATATGGGATGTCCCCAAAGAAGGTGACGGGACTGTTGGATACGCCTGCAGGTGAAGTTGAATTTCCTGCAAAAGCAGCGTATCCAAGGCTGACTACCGGCCCAAGTGAGGAGGTAAGAGATGCAAGAGTTGTCTTCGCATAACCGTGCAATAAAATTTCTGTCCAAGGACGCCTGGCCGATTTAGCATCGCCAGGCGCTCCGCTTTGCTATAAAGAAACCTGTGTGAATTCCTAACGCCCGAGCCATCATTGGACGCTCAAGCTAGCCCCGGCCCGTCGCAAGCGTGGCGCTCCCGCTTACCGTACCGGCCCGCAGTTCGCCATGCAATACCAGAGCGTTCTGCGCAGGGCAAGGAGATGTCATGGGCCAGCCAAATATGTGGAGAATTGGCTTCCAAGTGTCGCAGGGAGTGCGCGATGTAGCAGAAAACTGGAAATCGTGAAAATCATTAGCGAATCCCGAGCTACCCTCAACCCACTTTTGAGATTTGAACTCGAACTCTAATTCTCAGAATAGGCATTAGGTATTTTTAGTTCCGGCGCATTTCGGCAAGTCAAGGAAGACATGTGCAATGTTGCTGTCGGCATTCCCTGGCATTCCTGACTGTGCTCTCGATCTGTCGACCGGTTCTTCGTTCTATTATACTGCCTGGTGCGGTAGGGGCACCCGCCCTTCTCACATATCTCTGGAACGCGTTTGGAACGCGCGATGTCTAAAGGGCGCTTTCGGCTGGATGTCAATGTGCCTGTGCTTGCCCCGGATCATGGACGAACAAGCAAGCACCCAGCTGCCCTCGGGTCTGACGACGCTTATGTGAATTTCCGCGTTTCCTTGCCTACCTCAGAGCTTGATGGGCTAGAAGTTCCGACTCGCTATGGAAGCTTTGCTGCAGACGTGCGCATGCCGAAATACAATATGCTTTGGGGATCTAGGCGAGATTTTGACCTCTTTCTGTCGCAAGAGATGTCTTTGCATTCTGTCGAGTTCCTAAAGGCGCAGACAACGAAAGGGCTATCTGGGAAATACTTAGAGCGGGAAAGTTACTTGTGTGCTAGGCATGGGCGACCAGCGGATTATGTCAAAAAAAATCCACACTGGGGCCGCAAGGTTCCTTCGAAGGTTACAGACTGTACGGCTTCTTTGACGATCAAATCATATGTGGGGACTCCCTATATTCTGGGAATCTATGACTTGGAGCACAACCACCCACTTGGCAATGAAAATCTCAGGTTCACGCGTATATCGCCCTCGACTAGGGACTGGATAGCTGGCATGGTGCGGATGAAGGTGAAGACAGATCATATTGTAAGGATCTTGGCTTCTTTTTATCGTCTTCTCATGTAACCAAACCACTGGCACACAAAAAGCTCGCAATGCTACATCGAGGAACAGGCTCGTCTTTCAGTCTAGATGGCGTGGGACATGCGTCGCGGAATGACTTTCTTGTCAAGAGCGATATTCGGCGGATCGAAAAAGAAATCGAGGCTGAGGACGTCCGACTGGACCCTGATGACGGAAAATCACTTGTTAAATGGGCTGCAAAACTTCGTTCCTTGGATGCCCTTCTCGGATTTAAGTCAATCTCGTGTCCTGTTCCTCCTGGTTCTGGCCTAGCGGCCGATACTTTCTCCTTGATGATTCAAACACCCTGGCAGCGCGCTCAGTTCTGTGCTCATGGACGACAGCTACTTTGTATTGATGGGACTCATAATACTACGATGTACCGGAATACCACCTTAACGACGCTCCTTGTTCGCGATCATTGGGGACACGGTACGTCATAACTCTTATTTACCCTATATAACTTTATGTAACCCGTGCGCTTTATATTTCAGGAATACCGATCGCCTGGATGCTTGCCTCGAGCGGAACAGAAGAAATGATCTCGTACTTCCTTTTGCTTGTCCACCAACGTTCACTTCATATTATTCCGATTCGCATCATGTCCGATCGCGATTTTGCACAAATTAACGCCTGTATCCATCGATTTCCAACAGCAATGATCCTTTTGTGCTGGTGGCATGTTCTCCATTCATGGCAGCAGCATCTCTCAATCTCTCATCATCCTGAACTGTGGAAGCTACTCAAAGCCTGGGTTCGGATCGAAGACTCAGATGCTTTTGAAGCTGCATCGAAAAGGATTCAAGAGATCGCACCACCCGACTTCCTTCAGTATCTGCAAGAGTACTGGCTGCCTCTCAAGTACCTTGTCATGTGGGCTGCGGTTTATCGCAAAGGCCGCACCGTCTATGAACTCAGCGATACAAATATGCTGATTGAAGCGTGAGTTTTTGAATACCCCTTCTTGCTGTCGTTAAAACATCTTATCTCTTCTAAAAGGTGGCATCATGTATTTAAGGGAAAGTTTCTTGAGGGCCGTCGTAGCCGTCGCATGGACCATTTAGTCTATGTTCTTGTAGAGCAAGTGGTGGAATACTACGGTACCAAAGGGCGCCGTCAAATCAATGGTTTCGAAGGTCCCAACCTCTATTTTCAAAAGCGCCTCATGGCCATCAAAAAAAGTCGGGCCATCTCGATCGATAATATCATGGTATTACCTTTTAATTTTCTCGCTGGACTTTGACAAGTTAATGAACCTGCCATTACCTAGATCATTGACGAAACAAACGGAAAATATGGGGTGACATCACTATCTCATTCAGAAACAACTTACGACATCGATATGATCACATACACATGTACATGCCTTGACTACCCATGTATCCGGTTCTGCAAGCACATATGTGCCGTGCAGGCCCATTTTCCATCTGTCCATCAATTTGTCGACCTTAATCAAGACCCTCAGGAAAGACTCTTCGACTATGAATCCCCTTCAGGGACACCCACAATGACCCCATGCATCCAACCTCAGGCTCTAAGCACTCCTGCCGCATCTTCACCAACTAGTCTCATAGAAGACCTCGAGCGCCTAGCCGCAAGATTACGACTCAACTGTAACCATGAACCTCACCCAGATCTTCAAGCTGTCGTCCACCAGGAGCTATCTTTACTTCAGGAGTCAACCCAGCTACTCCCCGCACGCTTGCCCCGAATAGCGCCAAATCAAAAGAGTTGGTCGGAGACACGAGCGGTGATGGTTCGAATGCCATTGAAGAAGACTCGAGCAAAACGTGCTGGCGATCCTGCCTACGGTGCTGGAGAACGCAGTGGGAAGAAGGCGAAGGCGTCGAAGGTCCTGGAAGTGCCAGCGCTCGCTAGACATGAAAGGTACGACTCAATTTTCGAGAAGATCATGAGTATCGACTGACTGGAATGTGTCACCTTCGATCCAGCCCTGCGCCATTTGCAACAGCGATGGCTCTGCCTCTTGTTGAGACTCCTGCTTCAGTCTTGATTTCTTCTGTGCGGCCACCTTCCTCTGCACGAACCACTAGCCTACCCTGCTCCTCCAGCCCAGCATCAGTCGTGGCAACGACGGCTCTGCTTCTTGTCGAGCCTCCCGCTTCGGCCTCAACTTCTTCTGTGGCCTTGCCTGTTATTCCACCTGGCAGCGTAGCATTCTCCCAGCCAGTCCAAAAGCCGATCTTGACAATGGCGACGGATGTGGCGCATTTGATTCCTCCTGCATTACATGTAGCTGTTGAAGGAACTGTGTCCGAGTCTGCATCAACTACAACTAGGTCATATTACCGCGATAGGACTTACCATTATCAATAATGTTTATACTCCTCATAACTATTGATTATATCCTGTAGTACCGTACATTACAGTCATTTAGTTTTGTATCTCATTAAATTCAAGATTCACAGACGTACCTGTCATAGACGAACAATGTTTCTGTAGTGAAAAGAACACCGAATCCACCTTGAGGCCTTCAAATGGCACATACGTTCATATGGGCTCTTCGCACGAAGAACAAAATCATCAGTCTCCAAAATTTACTAGGATATCGATGTGGGATACATTTTAACTCACCTGAGCACCGAGCAGGCTGCTCTGCCAACTGGAACTCTATCTTTCACTTGTCTTGATCTCTGACGGTTGACCGTAGCTACGGGATGGCTTGCTAGCTTGGACGAGCGACGAACATGAGTACGGGCCACGGCATGGACTTAAAACGTTTTGCGAAACCAAACAGCGCAGCCGTCGGCAGTAAGGCGGCCGGCAAGTTTCTAAAAATATCTAATTTCCATTCTTAGAATTAGAGTTCGAGTGCGAAAGTGAACAACTCCCTCAACCAATTTGGCTTTGCATTATGTGGCCATGTTTGAGGATAAAACTATTCAGAAACCCCCTTTCTGCCAGAAACCCCGGGTTTCTGCCATTCTTGCCAGAAACCCCATATGTCGTTATTTACATCCAAATGAGAGCATTTGTCTGCCGACTATGCCGAGGTGAGCTTGCCGTGTGATGCCGAACATGTGATGGAACCTTAGACAAGGCGTCTCTGGATCTGCCCTCTCTCGACCTCAATGTTGTCAACCACCACTATGTCTCTTTCTTCTACCCTCATGAGATTAGTGTAAATTCTTATGGTAAGCTTCAAGCTTCGTCAGGTCTATAGGAATCCATTCTAATTATCTCTTTCAGTACATAGATGTAATAACCAATTGAAGTTTACTTCCGCGTATCCGTCGTCCGAATGTTTTTGCCGTTGAAGTTTTCACTCGAAGAGGTCTTCTAAGTATTCTCCCCATCTCATCTGGCTGTTCTTCAACATGGACCAGCCATTTCGCTCTTATGCCTCTCCCCCGCCACACCTGGCCTTTTCAGCAGACTTTTTCCAAAGTCTTACTATCGCGCAAGCTGCTGAACACTCCTACCCAAGCATAGCTCCAATTGGATCAGTTTTATCGACATCTTTCTCTCAAAATATCCCTCTTTCAGCTGCTGCGACTGTCATTAGACCTGGTGAGGTCATCCCCAATTACAATGACTTGAACACAATCACATCCAATATTGAGGATGAATACCGGAAAGGTTTTCGGTCGGCTGAGGTGAAGTTTCGACATAAAGGCCTGGAATATTCTGTCGTATATCATTTCTCAAAGGTGCGCACCAGCATGGCCAGAGAATGTTATATATATCTTATATGCTTCTCTTAGCTTGAGCTCATTCGCCAATGTACTAACTATGAACCTGCGGTCAACGCCTACCGACATCTCCTTGCCCATTTACACTCGGAACATTTCAACCTCGGTCCGGCCTTGACAACTTTTCAAGATTCACTGGTCACAGCAAGAATTCAAGGATTTTGTGTCTCGCATTTCCGCCTCGACAAGCGGGGTGTCTGTTGGGCGAATCCTGGCTCGAGGAAGATGTTTTCAATGTACTCCTTGAGTTGGCCTACTTTCGCAAGGCTTACCATACAGATGACGCTGTACAAGTCTCCGACATACTCCTTCTTCCAACTTCATTCCTGACTGATGCCCGCAGGGCCTACGAATCCATCCCTTCTGCTTATACTGAAGAAATATTGGCTGTTCGGGCACGCATTTCATCAACAAATGTACGTCTGGTGGCTATGGGCCGGGTCGATGAAGATCATTTCACTGCCTTCATCTATCGTCGTGGTTCTTCAATCATTGATTACGGTGATTCCATGCACAAGTCCCCTGCCCGCCATATCCTTCCAATCCTCCAGTGGGTCTTCTTGGACATCGCTCATCCTTCAATTACAGCTATCAAGCATGGTACCATCGCTAAGCAAAGCATTGGCCGCGGCGGAGGTAGCTGCGGAATTGCTGCTTACAATTTCATTGAATTGGCCGCCAAAACACGCAAACGACTTCGTCCATGGAGTGGCTCAGAGGCACAACTTTTTCGTGATGCAGCTCTTGAAGATCTTATCCGCTTTCATTATCTCGCCACTCAATCCGACGGGACATTCTCTGACTGGACTACCAAGGTTTTGGATGATGACATGACCTCTGGGGTTTCAGCTGACCTGTCTATTGCGACCGGATATACTGATTTTAATATGTTCATTCCTTCGGTATGGCTACATTATTTCTTTTCACAAGGGATGCTAACAGGTAATCCACAGAATCGTCACCCAATCACACGATTTGATAAGCTAGAATCAACACCTCTTCATCGTCAACTTGAATATGCCCCACGTACACAAGTTCCCTATGTTTCCGAGCTGGCCGCCTCTGTACCAACCCTCCTTCCAGCATTTGAACTCTCAGTGAAGTCCATTTCAGCCCCGCTTCCTCAGAAAGCCCCAGTATCAACCTTTATCTCCCCAACCCGCAAACCCGGCAAGCGACGTCACAGAAGTCTTGACAAGATTGACTTTACTATGATATCCCCGTCTACTCCAATTTCATTAGCGAAACAACCTGTGCCATTCAAAAAGATCGCACCTTGGCCGGACTCTCCTTCCGACATGATATTTGTCACCTCATCTCCAATTCCTATATCGACTGTCAAACCAATTCCTCATTCCTCCCATGTTATCGACCTCGTCACGCCAGAGCGCAAAATCAAGCGAATCTCTGTACCAATGGATATCAGTCCCAAGAAGCATAGCGATGATTCAGATAGTGATGTCATTCTGCTCACCATCAAACAGGAGAAGACTACCAAACCGGAACCTGCGGCAGATGTCTTCGCTCCTGAAAGGCCAAAACTATCAACCACAAAACCTGTAACCGCACCAGGAATCGTTAAGCAGGAGAAAGCCATCAAAACGGAGCCCATTATCGATCTGTGCTCACCCGAACAGCCAACCCGCCAATCTTTCAACCCAGTCAAGCATGAAAATGCATCTGAGCGATCCGTTGAGCCTTCTCCTGGTATCGTTCGTGTTGGCTCGATCTACAAAACACTTGACGATGCAAAGAATGCTATATTTGCTCGTGAAGAAAGACTTGGCTACAATTGGAAAACAGCTCAGAGTGCGAAGGATGCTCACGGAAATCTCAAGAAGACCACATTCCGATGTAACCACTACTCCACGCACAAACCAGCACACTCTGTCGATATTGACCCATCAGACCATCGCACCGGGAAGTCAATGAAGACGGACTGTATGGCGCATGTCAATGTCAATCGTGTGCGCGGGTCAAGTCACTTGTGGTCAATTACCTTGGTTGAATGGGACCATAACCATCCTCGCCCAATCCCTGAAGGTGCACCGATACGTCGACCACCAACCAAGGAGCAGAAAGACGCTATTTCTCGCCTTGCCACAAGCTCGTCAAGTCGCTTCAGTCGAGGCCAGCTTGCAGATATCTTGAAGACGCAAACGGGCAGCACCCTTGAGCCCCGTCAGATTGGGAATATCATGAACAAGGCGCGTCTTGAAGCTCGAGAAGAGGTTGGCCGACTGGGTGGGGATATTCACGCTATCATTGCTAGCCTTGAGCAGAAGTCCCAGGAAAGACATGGATGGCGATATCACCTTAAGATGGACGATGAATCTGTTGTCACCGGAATCTGGTGGCAATCGCCTCTGCAAAGTGAACTCTGTCGGCGATACAGTGATGTGTTGATCAATGATAACACTTACAATCGAAACCGGTCAGGCTATCCTCTCAATATCGGAATCACAATCGACAGCCATGGCCATTCACGAAATATCTGGTATGCCTTCCATGCAATCGAGGATCGTGAACATCATGTATGGGTCCTTCGATGTCACCTCGATAGTGCCGGCATTGCGCCCAATTGCTTCATGTCTGACCGAAGTGGTTCACTGATTGCAGCTGTAGAAGAAGTCTTTGTCATTACGGAACACTTCTTCTGCATTCACCACCTCGAAGGAAATGTCGACAAGAACTTACCTGGTGTTCTTCCACCCGACCAATGGGCATCATTCAAGAACGACTTTTGGGTGGTATACCGTGCCATATCACCAGAAGATTTTGAGACAAAGTGGCGGGAACTCACTGCTCGATATCCTCCAGCACAGAAATATCTTGATGAAGAACTTTACCCCTGTCGGCGGCAGTGGGCATGGGCGTACACCGGCTACAAGTTTACTTGTGGGGTTCGGACAAATGGACGGGTTGAGGTCGAGAATCGGATCACCAAGGCATTCGGAGGCCCTAAGAAATCGCTCAAGGAACTTTTCGATGCACTGAATGAGCGCACCGATGGACAGGGTGTGCAAGAACTGATTCGAGTGAGAGATGTGCGTTCAACTCATTTCACTGTGTCACCTTTCACTTCTGACAGATTGTGACCTTAGTCATCACGCCGTCAACATCCCTCAAGAATCGAAACAATCTTTCCTGGACCTTTGCAAGTCCTGCATGAATTTGCTGGCCCTTTCGCGCTTGGGAAATGTTTTGAACAAATGAAGGCCAGCATGTACTACACGATGCGTGCTGTGCCACGTCCAGTTGGTATGCGAGATTGGGTGAGGCGCTTCATTGCGCTAAGTCTATGTCTGCATGTCGGCTAATATTTGAATTCATAGGATGAATATGCGGTTGAAGTAAGTGGAGATTTGGGGTATAGCTGGGAACGCGGAGAGGAACAGGTAATTTAAATATTTATTGAAGATCCTCGAGATTCCAATCTAAAGCTAATTCTTTTATTTAATAGCGAATGATAAACGACTTCGAGAATGATAATTCACATATTTCAACACTCTTCCTACTTCGTCTAATCCGTGGGCGAGGACTGTCTGTCAAACAGCTCATTGAGGTCAAGCATATCGGAGCAAAGTCTTCACACATAGTGGCTCTTCTCACCGATGGTAGCTACGTGTGTGACTGTTGTATGGGCATGAGCATTGGGTTGCCCTGTCACCATTATTTTCATGTTCTCAACGTGATTCCAACTCTCAAATTCAATCTTGGGGTGATTCGGGCTCGGTATGTGTTTATTATGCCAATATCAGTTAAAATCTTATAAATATCCTTTATATCTAGCTGGTACCAGGACAAAAACCTCAACTTACGAAACATACCAGAGGTCGAAGCAAGAGAGGCTGAATTTCGACGTCTGGACGAAGATGTCCCAACATCGCAACAGACACCCCTTGTCAATTCAAATCCCCTCCAACACGTACAGCAGCCACCATCATCTACCCCTGCCCCTCCTGCGACACAGACCATTCCAGCTCGGACAGTTTTCCATGAAGCAACAGCAGCCCTCGGACCATTGATGAACCATATCCAAACTCAAGAACAACTGGACGAGTTATTAGATGGCCTCAATGAACTTCGGTGAGTATAAGGAAACACACTATCGGAAGATGAGCTTACTTTTAAGAGCAGCACATTGCGTCGACAAGCCGCTGAACGCGAGGACTTCCGCGAACCGCCAGTCCTGAATCCAAAAGGAAGACCCCGCGAGCAAAGAATAACTGGAGCTATAGAAGGCCGCCCAAGAGGAGGAGGTGCTCGGAGGAAGGCCGCGCAAGGTGAAACTGTGCGGAAATGCAGATTGTGCCGCCAACCGGGTCATACGAGAAGAACCTGTCCTTATTTAGCACCTTCAGGCGAAGTTGAATAGTTTCAAATACAGTCCTACTTACCTCTCGATGTCAGCCTTGACTCGCAAGTAAGAGAGCACGGCCACGTAGCCAAAAATTCCAAAGCAACATTCTCCTCCCTGGAGCTGAGCTATCGTCGGTGCAGTTGAGGGCCCTATGGCACTGGCGTTGGCGTTCACTTTGGCCAGTGTTGGTATCGGAGGTCATGCCGCCAACCATGAGTACTACTAGCCACAAGCGGGCCCGCCTACCAGAGATCGGTGCCCACCGCAAGTTGTTAGTTGCGAGTGCACTGCATCCACCAAAGTTCAGTGCCAGCTGCATTGGAAAGCGAACGGTGTTCTCGCGATTGTGGAGGTAGAGCTACCTGGACGTGCACTGCAAAATCTAGATGATGAATAGATCAATAAGTATTAGTATAAACAGATGAAGCAGTTGTGCACCTGACACCTTGTCGAGCCCAGCAATGGCTCCGTTGGCGGTGCGCAATGTGCGCTGTCGACCTTCAGTCATTGTGGCTGTCATGGCCATCATCTGTGAAGGGTAGCTTTGGCGAGAAACATCAACGAAGACGGGGGGTGACAGCCTCGATAAACGACGCAGGTGGAGACAGAACCGCTGGTGGTGGTGTGTTGTGAACTGGTTGCCTCGTGGATTGCTGCGAAGGAATTGCTGATTCTCCCTTAATGTCTACCTGCTCGGCAGAAGGGGCTGCGTGGCGAGCGACATCGACGAAGGTGGTCAGAAGACGAGAAACAATAATTGAACTGTCGATGTCACGGCCGGTCCGGGTGTTCCGAGGCCCGACCTTGCGTTTTGCCACAAAGTCACGTGTGGCAAAAGTCAAGTACGTGCTTCGGACTTTAAATCTCGGCATTTCTGCCGACGTTGTTTGTTCTCCCAGAAATGGGGTTTCTATATAAGCGTTAGGGTTTCTGGCAGAAAGGGGGTTTCTGAATAGTTTTATCCCATGTTTGATCCTAATCCCAAAGCCTTCACATTTGCTCCCAAAATTCCGTACTTGCTCTACTTTTTTTAACATGACACTTCATGAACGGAGACATACATAATGTCCGGAACTACTACCACTAGTTATAAAACAGCCAGAAAGCAACAGGACCTGGAATGGTCCTTTGACTTCCACACAAACTTGTCCTGCTACAATGACTCCGACGACTCTGATCTCGATTCCAACCCACCTGCCGGCACGGATTCAGTGGAGGCCAAACTGCTGAAGGACATGGATAGTGATCGACACAGGTACAGGAACCCGCGCGGGTATCGGCCGCGGGTAAGTGGGGGTATGGGTACGGGTATGGAAACCTGTACCCTGACCAAACCGTACCCGTGAGGCGGGTACGACGGTGCTGTCGGCAGAGCGGCATCGGAGTTTAAACAACCGCCAATTCCGTGATGTGTCAACCGATACTTCTTACTTCTCGCCACCACTCCCAATCTCAATCCCAGCCACGACGACGACGACCACAGGCAGGCAACACAACAAGGAATGTGGTGTTAGGTTCGTCATAGCGCAACACACCACGACTAACCCCACCTCCGCCCCAGCCAACGACAACAACAACGACAATCTTCGAACTGCGAGGTGTAGTAAAGCGATGAAATGTGGTGTAGTAGGTCAACAAGATGAGGACGAGGTGCCAGGTGCGTGAAAACTCAGCTTGCACAGAGGACCTACTGACCCACTGTATCGATTTCCGTGTAGGATCTGAGGGTCTGACCTCCATACTGCTGATAACATGCCAACTCACCCTTCGCCGTTCCGGATAGCGTGGGCTTCATGAAACTGGCACCACCATAGCAATCACGCAAACCTTTTCGATGACCCCCACGGCGCCCTACGACACAGTGATGCACGACACGCCAGTGTAGTATAACTGTTGTTTCAGGTATTGCATAGATCCTCGCAGGTGATTGCCCTCACGTCAATCGATGTTCTGGGTGCATCAGCGAGGTCTGACCTCACCCTTTTAGTCGCTACCTCAACCATGGGTATCGTTGACTGTTGGGTCAGCAGTGACCCGTCGTACCCGTTGTACCCCCGATCCTTATCTGTCGATACCCGTACCCTTACCTCACGGGTACGGGTTTAGACGGGTACAGGTACGGGTCAGTAATTTTTACCCGGGGGTTACCCGGGACATTCACTAGACATGGATCTGTCTACCAGAGAGGAAGCTGTAACCAAGGGACTACAGCCGGAAGATTCCGAAACACCAACTCCCCCCTCGTACCCATCAGTGTCCAAATTAGGACGAGCTCCGGCGAGGTAGAGCTCCCAATCGAGACATCATCGATGCATCATCAGTAACATATTATCTTCAAATTGTCAGTCATAAAGTCGTGTATAATAGTTGATAGTTGATAGTACATTTATCGACACACCAAAGAAACCATTGATGACCTAAGAAGCGAGATGGCTCATTTGTGTGAACTTGAACGCCAAGTATTGTCTGCCTCTTCGACCTCTTCCTACCCCATCATTGAAATAATCATCCTCATCTTCGTCAATAGCCTGTTATATGGCCTGGATACCATCACTATCAAGTTGAACCTGGTAGGATTCTCTCCACTGCAACTCCAAGGCTGTTCAGTCTTCTCCTGAGTATGTCCATCTTCATCCCTTCCCATTTGCTGATATGTGTTGGTACCTAGAGCTCTCGTGAGATAAAAGAAAGCTTGTTTGCTTTGTTCAGATGATTTATAGTATTACTTGAACGTCGTACTCTCAACTGCCACTATCCAGGCAAGCAGCGCTGTCAGGCGCTGTCCTAATTAGGTGACACCTGCCTAATGCAGTGGACCCGGAGCTGTCCTAATTTGGACTCTGATTGGGGGTCAGCAATCCCCAGTAACATCATGTACCGTGACACTGCGCGTGACATATCTGCGCGCCAAAAACAAGTGACCCACGGCCGCTACGCTTTCCACAATGCTCCTCGCAGCCCGGAAACACTTTGAGGGGTTATTAAATCATGTAAGCTATGTAATAAGAGCCCCCATAGTCATTTCCTATTTTTAAATGACTCTGTTATGATAAATCCCCTGCCAAATTCACCTGGGTTGAAGGTCTAAACTTTGACCTCTATAGACTCTGCAGGAAGTCATTTCCGCAACAATCTTTAGTGAGACAAAATGCTTCTTACATATATATCTTTAATTTGGATTGAGGGATTTTTTGTCCGATGCCTCGTTGTTGAGATATGGTCAAAAAACTGTGATATTTCCACAAAAGGAAGGCGAGAAAAAAAATTTAACAAATCCAAAAGTTTCAAAATGTGTTAAAAACAACTTTTTAGTATTGGGAGGAAGCGAGGAAATGTGTTTTTGAGCTTTCCATAAGCTTTTACTGATTTTTAGGCATGGAATTACTATGTACTGAAGCGGGTAACACCCTATATTGTAATAAAACAAAGTATTTGTGCTCACATTGCTCCTTACCATTAATTGGAACATATTTTGTCAGCAAATGTCAACTGAAACATCACCGGAAGCAGGGTAGGAGGCAGGTTGCATCTAATTCTTATATGAGATCAGAGCAGGCGCTACACAAGAAAATAATT
This sequence comes from Flammula alnicola, assembly GCA_015499995.1. Classification (NCBI taxonomy): domain Eukaryota; kingdom Fungi; phylum Basidiomycota; class Agaricomycetes; order Agaricales; family Strophariaceae; genus Flammula; species Flammula alnicola. The sequence goes on from JADNRV010000134.1 coordinate 85,406, forward strand.
GTTCTACATCACCAAAAGCATATAGAGAGATGCCATTTTCAATGTAAGACTTGTAGAATTTCAGTCCGAGATTGTAGAACGACATTATGACTTGAATATGTATAGATTATATCTGACCAAATATCCATCTTCTAGGTTCAAGTTTGTGTGTTATTTCTAAAATATTTTTGGCTCATTTTGGGCTTATTTAATGTGTATCTTATCTATTTACTGCATAGGACAAGTACCCACAATGTATGGGAAGAGGGGAGGCAGGAAGCGCAATGCAACGCGTCAAGCCGCGCGTGAGAGCGCGTGTGCCAGGTTTTGTGACACCGCGCGTGATGGGATGTGACATACCCTTGCCACGGCCATATAGGGAATTGCTGACCCCCACTCTGATGGGTACGAGGCGCGGGGAGTTGGTGTTTCGGAATCTTCCGGCTGTAGTCCCTTGGCTGTAACATACAAACCCAATCCGTTCAGCATTGCCAAAATCAATGCCGCATATCGTGCAAGCGCCCCGAAGAGAAATTATTTAACTTGCATCCTCCGCGATCCTCCAAACCCGCGGCGACAAATTCCGATCAGACAAGCATATTCGAAGGATTCAAAATACAGCAGTTGAAAGCGCTCAATACTACCAAATCTGTTCAGCAATCTCCAAATAGGAAGGCGTCCGACGCTAAGGTTCTACGAGGAGCGCAGTTTCATCATCAACATTCACCTTCCGTGATCCATGGAACACAGACGTCATCAACCCTACCACTGGACAGCGCTACTGACCATCTACTTGATTCATGAGAGCATCTGAATTCAAGGCCTGCTATATCTGTACATTCACCGTCCACACGCTTGCCGAATGCGTCAACTGCAAACGTCTCCGATCTCTCTGAAAATGCGCATATATCAACCGAAAATGTGTCTTATCCAGCCTCTGCCCTAACGTGTATCGATGGCCAGCTATCCGACGACGTAGAACCTTGGAATACGTCGCGTCTATCTGAATATGACTCTGGGCGAGGACGAGGGCCTATACTGGCTTTTTCTTCTCCTCTTCGCCCAGCCAATCCTGACCCTTATACTAACCTGCGAGCTAATCCCTTTACCCACCAATTTTCATCTCCGATCAGACCTCCTCGCTCTCCATTTCAGAGCAAGAATTTATCCACCCCGCGCCATTTAACTGGCCAAAGGACCACAGGTGGTCTGTCTACCTCTAGCGTCTTTCCTAGGGCCCATCATGTAGAGATCCCGACTCGCCCAGGTACACCACGTTTCTCTGTAGTTGCTGCCTAACGTTCGAATTTAGAGCCAGGAGTGTCTATTGTACGTCAAATCGAAAGGTCGATAAAACGCGAAGACGCCTTTAAGGATTTTACTCCTCTTACCGCTCTGGGGAACAAAATTGAAACTACTGATGAGTTAGGCTTGCCTAATTATGGGGAAATTTTGAGCGCTCTTGACCATCCTGCTCATTTATCTTTCAGAAGGTTCAACCAGCAACATCCTCTAGCAACCAAAGCCAAATTAGGTCACTCCCTTCGATCTCACATATTGAGCTCGCCAAGTCCGCTGAAAGCCTCCACGTCCAAGCTCTGACCAGCATGTTTCTCTTCGCCAGTGAACACTATTCGCAGATATCCAGTCAGGCTGCAGCCTATTCAGAACGCATACAACTTTTCAGCGACGGATCCCGACGAGGAATGGAGCACTCTGCCATCACGGAAGAGAAAGAAACCAAAGTTCTTCTTCTCGTTAATATCGTTAGTATGCTCTCGTTTAATGCTTCATCCATTCACAGTACCGCAACATCTATGGCGCCTAAGTTTACGCCATCATTCAGTATTCCAGCATTGCTGGCCGTGCCAAACATGTTGAGAAAGGAAACTAGTACCACCATTGGAAGAAGGGTCCACACCTATCTTCCACCACCTCCACCAGGACAAAGCCATTCTATGTCGGCTATGAAAACTGGACGCTCACGAAACGCTGGCTCTTCAGCTCTGCTGCACATTAAAGACGACCTAGAAATGAATTCATCGTCAACCAACTTCGACTCAAATGTATATCCATCACCAAGCCGTTCACGCTTAGCACGCCCGGCTCAAGCAAAAACCAGATCTGCCCCGAACGATGCGGCCAATACTCTTCAGTATGAGAATCGCGTTAAGCCCATCTACTATCGTCCTCTTTCACCTCCCACTTCCGACCTTGCCATGCCCGTTGATGACCCAGACGTGCTTGTCAATGTTGACCTGCTGGAGGTCTGAAAGAATTATCCTGCCGCAAGAGTTGTTATGCATAAGGTTTCGATTTTTATTGCACTTTTGGTGCCAAAATCACATACTCACCAAGTGTGTGCTATTCTAGTAGCGCAGACGTGCTTATGCCAGTTTCTGAGATATCTTGGGACTTGAAAGCTGCGTCGTTGTTTGCATAGATGTTGACAACCTTGATACGGATGAAAGGAAAGACATTCCAGCTACATGCAAAACCCTAGGCTCATTTCGAAATCTCACGACATGCGCCCATGTTTGTGTAAACAACCGCTTTGGGTAGCACGAGAGGTCACGCTCTGCGACGAAGTCCTCTTTTCGGTTTTCCCAAAGAAGAAAAGACCCAAAAAGAGGCGGGAAAAGAGGAGATTTGTAAGCAATATGGCCCAGACTTCCGCACGCTACATGCAAGAAGTCCATGTTGCGTCATCGATTGCTGCGGTTGCTGTTTGCATGCCATTCCACTCAGGATCAAACAACGACACGCTACCAAAAGCGGTTGTTTACACAAACATGGGCGCATGTCGTGAGATTTCGAAATGAGCCTAGGGTTTTGCATGTAGCTGTCAAATAGCGACCTGGTCATGGTCGAGAGAAGGAAATCAGTCAAGTCAACTTTAAATTCACTAATATCATGACCTTTACCAGTGCTTCACATCCCACTAATCTATTCCACGATGACACCATTGATGGTGACGATATAGGGCAATGCTTTCGTGATTACTACTTGGCATTCTTGCCACCTCCCTGCCGCGTTCCCCATGAGAGCCACGTCGAGGTGTCGCAGAGACCAGTTGGTGTATTGACGTAACTTCATGTTCATATTGAACACGTGGACGTTAGTCTAGACCGATAATCAATCCAACTTCGCATCAGAGAGGAGCGTATGATTACCATTGTGCTTACAGAATACGTGTTCAGGGAATTAGTCGAATCACTGAGGTTGTCGCCTAACATATCAAAACTGATATGAAGGTGGGAAAGTTGAGGCAGTCGGACGGCCAGGAGGTCGAAAATGTCGGCGCTCAGGTAACACACATATATCTGCAAGTGCAGTAGCTGTGGAAAGCTATTTTTAGATAGGTCCAAGAGAGCTTGGAGTTCGTCGAACGAGAAAAGGCAGTATCGGAGGATGAGGGTCGTGAGTGACTGGTTCATGGGGAGTAAATAATCGACCAGGTTTCGGGAAACTGATCGTCGTTCTGTTTGTGGCCACGACCATAGTTCCAGATCGAGGGATTTCAGTTCTGGTAGAGGGACGAGGAAGATGGGTAGGGAGAATAGTTGATCTGGGGTTATGGGGACATCGTCGCTCAGGAAGGGCTTGTAAAATCCGATTTTTAGTTCTTGGAGGATGTCCGAATGGTTAATTACAGGAGTATGGAGGTCGTTCCTGTAGAGGTATTCCAGAGGCACCGTAATTGCCAAGGATGTGAGATGCGGAAACCGTTCATCCAGACTGGGGAATAAAGATGAAAGGTCGACCATAATCTTCTTCTGGGGGACCCGGATATCGAACGAGAGTTTTTCAAGGATATGTCGATGCCGTAGAATGAATGGAAGTAGAATCGTAGAAAACTGTTCGGTATAATTTGACGGCTTGACCAGTGCGTAGTTGTGCATTGTTAGTGATGTGCCGGCTCGGCTCGGCCTTTCCAGGCCTAGGCCTCCCAAAATTGAAGCCTGAGCCGTGGGAGTAGGCTTGGGCCGGCTCAGGCTCGGCCTAGGCTTAGGCCGCGGCCTGTTGGGGGAAAGTCATGTGACATCTGACCAGTGCGTTGATCGAGATTTGATACCCACAGCTTGTTTTACGACCACGACCACTTCCCCTCACCATCTCCATCGTCGTCTAGCCCTTTTACCATCATTTCTCCTACCCATCAGCACTTCCTCACCCTCAACCGACATTCACCCTGCAACCTGTGTGCCCCTCCCCTCTGAGAGGGATGTGGAGCCGGGCTCCTCAAGTTCATCCACACACTGCAGCACGTCAGCGGACGATATCGATATGGCAACGAAAACCTTTGCAGATTGGGATCAGAAAAAAGGCTGGAGAAGGTCAGATGTGCGGCGCACAAAACGTGCCATTGTGTAAGGTGGCAGAACGAACGATGTGATACGCGAGCTCACCCATCGCGTGCCTTTGTCGGAAACTTCCGAAATGCCTTATCATCATGCCGTTTTCGGTCACGTTTCCTGATCAGAACACAGCTTTTCAGAACTTTTCTCTATTCTGGCCGTTCTGTGCGGTAAATTTTGGGTATTTGAGGTTATTATGAGCTGCAATATACAAGGCATAACCATTCCGCCATTCTTGAAGGAGGGAAGTTGCTCTGAGGCAAAGTTGAGCAATCTGATCATGCTAACTTCCGCCCTTATCAGGCCTTATAAGGGCGATAATGCCGATAATGTAATTTGTGACCGATTCCGTGACGGCCTTGCCTGATCAGGTTCCGCTCTGACTTGTAAAATGGCTCGACCTCCAACAACAACTTAATTCTTCTCAGGAAACATGGCAATACCATCGGAGAAGTTTCTAATGTTGAATGCATGTATCATTTTTTTCACAATCATGCTCAGCGTCGAGATAGCCAAAGCATTATCAGGATTTGTGACGCTCTGATTAGGGAATTTCCTTATAAGGCTTTCTGGAAGTTTCCGACATTGACGATATCATCTGCCTTCGATACCAAACTCGATACCAAACTCGCTACCATGTTTACCGCGCTGCATATCGACAGCTGTGAGGAGGACTGGTGGCTGAATGAGGAAACGAGGAGGAGAAGGAAGTAGATAGAGGGTGATGAGCAGATGGAACACAGAGAATCGGAGTCGGTGCGGGAAGTTGGAGACGGCGTAGAAAGACGAGATGGCAATGGGAAACCAACGAGCAGAGACAGCGAGGAGGAAATGTTTCCTCCCCGCTTGCTTCTTGTCTTGTCATTTCCCATTAACTCATCTTGACCCGATGAGGAGAAATTATGTGGAAAAAGACAGAGGGCGGCGAGGAGACAAAACACGGAGAGGCAAAGACGGTGCGCATAGGCGAGGACGACGTGGAAAGATGTGACATTTATCCGTTGCTGTCTCTGCTCGCTTCTCTCCCTTTGCTTTCCTGTCTTTCCGTGTCATCCTTGCCGCCTCTTCTTCTCTTGCCTCACTGTCATTATATCCTTTGCTGTTGATTCGCCTTACACATCTCGGCCTTTCCTGCACTCTTTATTCGTCATTCTCGTCACTCTCTTTGCATGTATTGGGTACAAAAGTTTAATACATTTCTATCTTATATCGCATTTTCTCAAGGTGATCGCACATAGAAAACTTAATTGCTTGAGATGCACATCTACAAAACTGCTAAGAATTGAATTCTGCTTAAATTTTCTTCGAGCACATATGATATACGCGGTGGTTTACACTCGACGGGGTGTTCCGCCATAGGAAATGATGGAGTATTCGAGCCCTCAGCTGTTTGCGATGACGTTGAGGTGTTTTCGGGCATGTTAAACCGCTCAAATTTGAACCTTTCCGTGTATTTCTACTACATTTCTACTGTCAAAAATTGTATAGAACCCCGATCTCAGCCTTCGCAGCCCACTCAAAGCCGTCGGCCTGGGCCACGGCCTCAGGCTTTCAAAACATGAAGCCCGAGCCATAGGCCGTCATAGGCCTAGCAGATGGCTTTCAACGGCTTAGGCTACCTACGGCTCGGCTCGGCTGACTTCAGGCTTTGGGCCTAAGCCGGCACATCACTACATGTATCGACAATCAAAGCTATTGTGATGACTTCGGAATATCGCTGGAGCAACGTGGCATAGGACACCCATCCAACCTACCGACGAAGATGATGCAGAGAGCACTGCCCATGAATTAGAAGAGATACAGACAGAGAGGTCGTTCGAGGACGGCGGCGTGTCGATGGATTCCAGGATGACAAGTACGAGGCAGGATATGCATACAGGCGAGACGACAAAGAGGATGCACTGTTCGAGGGTTTGCGACCCAGTGTTATGGAAGACGACTGTACTCATACATACATAGCATAGGTATACATATGCGCGTTGGTGCCCTTTAAAATTTACATACATATGTACGTCTTGTCCTGTCGTGCTTTTTTCGTCCATAAACTTTCATTGAGAGATAAATCGATGACAATTGGTTCTACCGGAAGGCTTCTGACGGCGTCGTTGGTGTTGGGCTGCAGCGTGATAGATATGTACAAAACTTATGTAGTGTAGCGATTCAGGCCCTAAATTCTTATTAGGAGATGTAATGATGAGATGGGGTGCAGATGTCCGATTGAGGCTTCCAAGCTAACATTTCAAGAACTAGTGGGGAATCGGAATTACATGCTCGCGGGCCCAGATGGGGCGATGTATTGCGGGTTAGGACAAGACCAATGGAGGGGGTAGTAGTAGTACAAGGCGACACAACTATGTGATAAGTCAGAATTCATGATGGGCGACGAGGGGTTGGGTTCTACAAGAAAATAGTGAACATATGGTATGCAAGTAGTAGCAGAAGCAAGGAAAAGGAAAAGAGTTTGATACAGGATGACATACACATGAAATTCGGTCATGGCGGTGAGCAGACGACGGTAAGAAAAAGGACAGCATTATCTAGACGGCGATTATCTGGGATATGATGGCATTTGCCCATGGTCATGATGGTGATGCAAGCAATTTATGTTCAAACGATAACACACCTTGTGTGTTTGCCTGCTCGTCTCCGTTGAGCGTAGGGCATGGGCCGCTTCCACGGTTCATCATATTCTTCACTTGGGTATTCGGGTTTCGAAGGAGGCGGAGGAATGGAGTCCTGTGGAGGCGTGCATAGTCCCGTACCCAACGGTGTCGGATGCAAACTGGGTGCCAGTGCTTGACTAATCGGTGATGCATGTGAGGAAGTCACGGGATAGAGCGGCGCTGGGGTCGCAGAGATGACCCCTCGTTGTGAGGGTCGGGTATGAGGATGGGGATACAGAATGGGTGCCGACGATGATTGCACTGGTGAATGATGGAGTATAGTTGAAGAAGACGGCGCAGCAGGTCCGTTCATCCATGGTCGAGACGACGTATTGACAGGCGTCAACTTGACAGGTTCGGGCTCTGCTCCATGAGGAGGGTCAGCCTCTACTCGTACGCGCACAATCTCTTTCCCGGCCTGCGCGAAGAAAGCCCGTTCCTGAGGCAGAAAGAAGCTGCTCGTGGGCCCTGGTCTCATCTCCGGGAAGTTGTCAGGTGGCGCGGGGGGGAACATGGCCATCAAGTCGTGACCTGTTGGAGGCGTAGGATATTTACGATGTGTCATATCAGTGGTTTGGCTGAGATCGACATCTAGGGAAAATATGAACTAAAGAAATATAGAATGAGTGAGATGCCCAGACATACCTCGAAGAGAACTTGGAGACAGAGGACGATGTAAGTGACCATTTTGTGCTGGATTTGGAGGTGGTGAATGGCCCATGGGTTGTTTGTAGCTGTCGGCGGGTGAAGCTGCGGAGGCTGTTGGGGACGGCGAGGGGGAGTTGTCTGAAACAGGGCGAAGATGGTAGGGAGACGACATTTAGGGGAAAAAGTCGGGAACCAGTTACATAGGCGCCAGTAGTTTTTGAAGAAGCGATCTTGCAAAGAAGACAAGTGTGGGAATCGGCTCAATCGATCACAGAGGAACCGGTTCGTCAGTTTGAGATCCAGGTTGTAGATCACCGCTGGATTATGCTGGCATTTCAGGACTCGGTAAGGCCACCCCTCCCAGAGTCTCGCCTTGGGCAAGCGGAATTCTGCGTGCCAAGCTAAGCCTCCTTGATTTCGGCTCGCAGGATCGCGGTGCCAAAGGACTGCGGTGCACGCGGCAACAGGGCGTGAACGCGAGAATGCTAAATCAAGCTCCTTACCCATCGATGACGGCTGTCTGTCGAATTGGATACTTCTCCAGATTTGCTCAAGAAGAATCCCACTCTGTCAGTTGCAGCACACCATTAACGCATGGCCCACGAATGGTGATAGATTTGTGATAGATGGCAATAGCGCTCATATGGGCAGATGCAGGTGGACGAGGCGATGCACCGATCTTCGTTTCCGGTCTAGTAACCCAGAGATAACGGCCATTCATAACATGTGTAGGTCATAGTTGGGCAAGATTTAAGGTAGCCGAAGTGTGAAATTTAGACCTCAATTTCTCGATGAATGAGGTATGGTATTTACCTGGCCATATATGACATTGACTCATAATTTCCTAAGTTTGGTGACAGATATTTGTGGCGGCGGTTATGTCCATGAAGGGGAGGCTGGAGTCAGATGTTCCTGCCGGCATCACGCCAGCCATGGTAACTATAAAAAGTATAAAGGTAAGCTTGATACCTGCACGATTAAGGGCCTGAGACATACCAAGAGACGATGACTTTGATTCATCCAAGTCAACGGTGATATGTGATAGGCCATCTGCAGAACTACCATTGTCGACGTGAAAGGCGTCAGACCCACAGCCCTCAGCAGATGTATCCATCTCATTATCTGCTTTTTTTCGATGTTTTGCGGCGGCTGCGATAAAGGTGATCGTAAGACAACAACTTGAATATATTGAACAAAAGAGAGTACTACCATACATACCTGTAGTTTTCATGGCTGCCACTTTAATCTACCCAGCTGGTGAATCTGCACAAATATATCCCTTTATTCCTTTTTATTCTCTCAAAAAAGAAACATTCTTTTGATTTTTTCCGTCTCTTGGCAATACATAAACAGGAGACATATTTTATCGAGGATGTACAAGATCATCAGGGAAATCCAGGTTTCCTAATCCATTTCAATTATCTTGGATGAGACTTGAATAGATGAGAATATGAAGAAAAAGTCAGGAAAAACCCGGTAAGAGAGTTTAGTTGAATTGGGGCTGTATAGACACGTGTCTGGGTTATTCACGGTAAATTCTGTCTTTTTTCCTGGAATTACTCTGAATAACTGGGCCCTCATTAATCTTCGTTACTCATCAGCGAGATTTTCTGGGTAATCTCAATGACTTGGGATCACTGTAGCACGGTTTCCACTTATATTATTCACAATTTTCATAGAATAGGATGAAGTTGATAGATCACATTGGGAGAAACCCTACAACTAATCATACATAAACAGCTCAACATGCAATATTAACTACAATACAACTACTATGCTGCGGACATCGCGAAGCCGTGGTCTAACAGATGAGTCATGACAGACTAGGAAACCAAAAGAGTGGATGGAGTGTGAATGGGTACATGAAACGTAATGCGAGAGACTTGGAAGGTACTACATAGATACAAGATAGCAACGGCACAGTTAACGCACCCACATGAGCCATCACGAGAAGAGCACCAACAGCCTGACAGCCCATAATGCAACGCTGACTTCGAAGCCACCACCCAAAACCCTGCTGCTCGAACGGGGGGGAATAATGAGAGGACTTGTTGTGGGAAGAAAGGAAGACTGACGAATTCCATCAGACATTTAACGAGTTCCTAAAGGAAACATTGGTTCAGGTTAGGACATGAGCCTGACAATGACAGCTGACATACAATACTTACCGAGAAACACAATGTGTCGGGCAGAATCAGCATAATAAGTGCCTGAGTAGAATAGAGAGCGGTTAGGTGCAGGAGATAGGTTAGGGCTTCGGGCGCTTACATACGTGTCATGCTACGCCTGAAGTTGTGCAGAGTTTCCGATGAGTAAAGAATAGACGTGGGCATATGTAGCACTTACTGGCACACAAAGGGGTTGTAATGTCGTAGACTCCAGAGGAATATATAGAAGAGGGCAACGAACCAACGTTGTGGGGGGAAGGAAGGAAGAATGAACCAGATTCAAAATTTGGATCACGGCTTGTTGAATGTTGCACCAAGTTTGGTCGTCGGAGTTTGGATGGACTTGGAAACGAAATCCAAGTTCTTTCAATTCCCCTCAACCACGACTGCACAGTGCATGCGCTTGGTACGCCCGCCACCATTCTGACCTCCATCGTGAACTGAATCCGACATCTAGCAATATAAAGGAAGGCTATTTGGCCAGTGCCCACCTCGAGAAACTCGCTTGGAAGGGATTGGCCGAGGAGGGCCATGTCGCACACTAACAGCTAAGTGGCATCTCCGTGTCATCCATTTCATCTCACTTCCCTTCCTCACAGGTATGAGCATTAAGGGATATTTGGAGGGCTTTCGCCTCCTCGTTGGAACACATCTTGTAGAGTTAATGCTGATAGCAACAATACAATCCAGTTCACTGCACCCTCTCGCTTTCCCTCGCTCGTGCATCCACTCTCCTCGACTTCATCTTGGTCATCGGTGGTGGCAGAAGGCCAGGGCAATGGCTGTGCCACGCGATGGGCACCCACGTTGTTGCGCTGTCCAAGGCTGAAGGGCGGGAGGGGGATTTGAAACCTGATCACAGCCACTCTCCTTCGACGCCCAAAATTATCTACTCAATCTCCGCTGCTCGGTATCATTGATACTACCTGCCATCCTGCGCACTTCCGACACATGGCCGGACTTGAATAGATGCCTATGTACTCAATGTATCTAATCCTAGCATACTAAATAGCAATAGAATCCTTTCTTCTTTTCCGTATGTATTGTGCACTAACATGTTTAAATATAATACACTCAAATTAACGGGGCTGCTCAAACTTTCCTATTTTTTAAAATGAATTTCCTGGACTTGATAATATAGGTGCAAGAAATGGCGACAAACAGTCTCGATAAGAAGAGGGCTGTCGTAATCCTGATTATTTACTGACAATTAGTGAGGCTCCTAGGTTAGTGTGGGTTATTTCAGGTAATTCTCACAACAAGCGCCAATTACTCCCAATACTCTGAATAGCCCGGATTTTCTCTTTCCCCAGGTAATTCTCAGTAATTTTTTAGGATTAGGAAACTGGGGTTTTCCTGATGATGTGACGTACACACCTTATTTAGGTCGCCGACACACAGTGATGATGTGCAACACCGTGTCGAGGATATATCTAATTCGCGACCCTGTGTCGTGCTCTTTGCGTGGGCATGTGATCATGACCCGAATCGGTTCAGCTGCCAATTTGGTTCTGGTAATCATTTCTTTATTCCCTACCGCCATTATCACACCACATCGCAATGTTTCCACCCCCGTGCACCATCGCTCTTGGTTGTACCAATGGCCACTTTAACTAGGATCGAGGATCGAAGAGTCTCACGCGCCAACGACAAGAAAATCCGGGAATGTGATGGCTCCGACAAGGTTGGAAGGCTGAATGGGCATTGGAGTCTCATGCTCCCTCATTCAAAGGCACGAATGGTACTCTGCGTCTCAACGACGATCACCAGAAGTGAAGGGGAAACACAAGGCCTGATCCTGAGGACAACTCGCTGCCCAGCACGATGCACATCCTTAGCATGCGAGCCGCGGTGTAGTCAGTTGTAGACGCACTAAGATAGGCTCGGGTAATCACACGGATATCATCTGGGATGGAGTCTAGTCTCTATTGCTTCTGGTGTAGATCTTGTGCTTGTCATTGATACTCTTTATCATGTACCGTAGATTTTTCTTCAATAAATTGTGTTTAAATTATAAATTACCAGGCGAAACAGAGGCTTGGTATCCACGGGATCTCAAAATTTAATCTGCACTGTACTTCATAAACTTGCAAAGATGCAATATTGAGCTGGGTCATCTTCCAATGAACTGTCCCCTTTGATGCCGACTCTGGATAGTGTCGATGATCCTTAATCATCGACACACCCGCGTCGATCAGCGACACATGTCCACGTCTTAAGTTCAACACATTCAGTAGATGTGTCAAGTTTTGGTCGCATGTGTCGTTGATGGGAACCGTCCCGATTTGGGGAGTGTGTCGATTGTGGTCGATCCCATATTTTATCTATGGAATTCCCTAATATGTAAAATAATTGGTCAATGGTAGAGTGGATCACCGTAATTTGAGTATGGTAGGGGCGGATCAAATGTGTATAGTAGAGAGTGTGTGTGTAGGCATGTGTTCATAGTGAGAGTGACTATGTTGGGCTGGCTGTGAGTGTGAACTGGGGGTCGGCAATCCCCTGTAGCATCACGTACCGTGACAGCTCATGTGACATGTGCGCATGCTAAAATTAAGTGACCCACGCAGATTATCAGCGCTGCATGTGTTCCCACTCGGATTTCAATGGTTTAACCCTATATATAGTATGAGTACAATCTATTGTAAGGTTCAAATAAGTTATAGCAAGTGCCGTTGTTGCTGCGCACTGATATCCCCTGCCAAATTCACCCAATTGGGGGGTGCAAAATTGTAGGTCTATAGACTTTGCAGGAAGCCATTTTGGCGACAACTTTCAGTGAGACAAAATGTTCCTTACCTATAGATCTTTAATTTATACTAGGGAATTTCTCCTCCGATAACTCGTTGCTGAGATAGCACTAAAAAATCACCATATTTCCATAAAAAGAAAGCGAAAAAAAATTTCAACATGAACATTTTCTCCAGAAAAAAAAATCATATTCTATTATTGGCCGAAAGCGCAATTCCGAGTTTCCAGTGAGTCTATGCCGGTTTTCCAGTTTGGGCGCCAAAATTAGCCACAGAGGAGTGTCAAAGATATCAAAAAGGCGTATGTCCATCAATCTGATCAAACCTCTTGCTCTCTTCTCCTCCACCATTGTCCAGTCTGCTCACTCAGCTACACTAGGTGTTGGATTTTGCTGATTTGTCCCCATAATATCAGTAAAATGCTCTATATATCTATCTAATCTTGATTTATATGCCAGTTTTTGCAGATTCAGCTCTGATCTTGCTCTGATCTCATTGTGATAAGGCTCATAATAGGCTAGAAAGACCATAAAATCCAGTAAAGTGCTATTTATACTTTTTTTTTTTACTATGAAGAATATTTATTTATATTCTGATCTTTTATTAACAGTCTGAGATCATCCTTGATGGCTCCAAAAAAAAGGAAGAACAGATGCTCAGATGCAAACTCTTGCAAAAGCAAGGACTATGTCTCCTGTTATTATGCCTGATGTTGAGGGAGCACTAGCCAAGTGTCAGACAGATCTCGTGATAGCTCTGGAGAAGATACAGGCTCCGGAACTTGATCTGGAAAAATCTCAGGATAAATGTACTGGATTGTCTCAGTTCTTGGAAAAAGCTCAGGAAAAAATTGTCCATCTAGAATCTCTGGTTAAACTTGAAAAGGAGCATCGCAAAGATACTTACCATGAATTGCGGAATGAACAGTGGGCCCACCAGCATGCTGTAAAGCGCAAACAGGTTCTTTCTGACAGAATTTCTGAATTGGAAACTGCACAATATGAGAAAATAAAGCAGATGAAGGAGCTTGAAAAGCAGAATTCTCTTGGTACAGAGCAGATCAATAAAATGCTAAAGGCTAATATGCACCTGAAAAACAAGATTTCAGACACTCTGGAAAGATGTGGAAACAGGCTTGAGTTTTTCCGTGAAAAGTTAAAACAAGCCCAGACACAGTTGAAAGGTTCTAAAGGCAAAATCTATAATCTCAATCGAAAAGTCAGACGGGCAGCTGAGACTAAAAATAATGCTGTCCAAAAAGCAAAGGCTCAAGTTACCAAAGAAAAGACTACTTTCTATCTCTTGAAGAAAGGAGTCTACTCAAATGAAACTCGGAATCTTGTTCGTATTCTTGTTCAAGCTAATGTGTCAAATAAACATATTATGGGAGTCATAGAGGCTGTATTGGCAGCTGCAGGAATAACTGCAGTTGGACGTATCCATCCACGGACAGTCTCTCACATAATAAAGGAAGGATATATTGCAGCATGCATACAGCTAGGATATGAGATGCAAGCAGCAGAGGCTATGACATTTAGTGCAGATGGAACTGGGCATAAAAATCTGAACTACAACTCTCGACATGCAAATTACAAAGTTAAAAATACCAATGGCACAGAAACACAGGTTACAGGCTTTTTGGGAATTCAGAGATCCTTAGATGGAAGTAGTGAGCAAGCTGCATCAGGAAAAGGCTGATTTGGCCGTAGATCGTCGGTTAGATACAGACTCCGAACGCGACCGGATCGTGCTCTGAAGCCTCGGCATCACCATATGTCGGCTCGAATGTGATTGATAACAACAGCCACATGCTCGGTGGTACAAAATAGATGACACCGAGTGATGGAGAGTGCATGGTAGACAGCACACCCAGCTATCACAGCTACGGAGGCTACATCATCATGTAGTTGTTGTAGTCGTTTGCCTCCCTTTGTATGACAGTTCCCCAATTCCTTCAAGTTCTTCAACTGAACGGAATATGACATTTTAAATATACTTTGTCAGACACCTACTATGTTAGGATTTAATCAATTTTTGTCACAATGCGTGCTATGTCAAATAGATTTCCTTCTTACTTCTCCCATACCCTCCCCTCAAGAAGAGATCAGTGCCAACGAGGTGACCTCCGGCAGTACAGTAACATAGTGATATGTGTCGCTAGAGATTGTCAGGGGTAACCCTGGGGTATTTTTGCTGTACCCTTACCCTTACCCACCAAAACCCCTACCCTCCACCAGGGGTAAGGGTTTTGGGGGGTATGGGTAAGGGTTTCTGAAAACGCAGGAGTATTTAATATTTTGGGGGGTATACCTGTTGAAATTGAGTGGAAACTGTTTTAAAATTTGTTTATTAATTAATTACATTAAATTAATCATTTTATAATGCTCTGTACAGTGTTCTCTTGGATCATAAGCCAAATTTGAACACAAAATCAAGTAAAAAGACATAAAATAATTTTTTTCAGACATCTTTGGTATGCAAAAAGATCAAAAAATTTCTCTTGGCAATACCCCTGACCCTTCCTGGGGGGTAGGGGTTTTCCAAGGGTACAGAAATCTCAACCCTTACCCTTACCCCAGCATACCCTACCCAAAACCCCTGACAATCACTATGTGTCGCAATACGCGAAAGTTCGAAACAAGAGTCGAAAGTCAATTGAAACTCCGAATCACATGCAATGTTCAACTTCTGTTTACAGCAAATTCTTAAAATGTGTTGTTCTTTTTTCCTCACCATTGCAATCCCTCCTTAGCTCCTCCACATCTTTCTTCACTGATTCTTCACCTATACTCTTGTTTGCAGTTCTCGTTGGGCACAAGACTTTGCCTGCTCCAGGATGCTCAGAAATTGGTATATCGATACCTTTCTAAGGTCAGGTAGTGTTGACATCAACGAGGTGCGTCCCTCAAGAAACATATCTCACTTGCTAACTAAACACTGCCAGGAGTCTTTTTATATGGCAGCAATAAGGTGTATCCTTTCACATGCATGGTGAGCTCTCTATTCCTGTCGAATATCCCTGACATTAACATGGATGACTGCCCCCATGCAGCCCCACGCATGCGTAACAATGTGAGTCCCCCGAACTCACACTATTAATGCATAACCATTGACCTTGATCGAACAACAGAAATGCTCCCTTGGAGTCAACTTCTCCTTCCTTCATCACCATTATCACTCCTGCTGCAACTCTCTCCCATGTCTTTGCTGCAGCGCACCCATATTGCTGAGCTGGCCGAGACGTTACCACGTTGGCTGGTAGGTGCGTCACTTTCAAAGCTGGTGCGATGGAGGCTAGAGCAAGGCAGGAAGGTATGACAGTGACCAATGGCATTTGGGTCGGGGTTAGAAGCAGGTAAAGCCTCTTGCGCTCACTATATTTTTTTATCGCGCTGAACAATTCCCAGACTCGAATTACACAGACTCGGACAACACCAACCCCTTGAAACCCTTTCGTCAATGAACTCATGAGAGGAATCACCACCATCATCAGTCTTGACCTCCAGGTTCCATCGAATGGTGGTAACGTGTACACAATAGTATTACACCTAGTATTATGCCTAGTACATGGTCATGTATCCTAGACTTACACGCAATAGAATTTGTTTGTTCCATTACTACAATGTGCAACGTGTATTTTAAACATCACTGTGGGCTCTGGCCCGCTCTACAACCCGCTCTACAACTGTTATCGAGTCATTATAGGTCTATAGGGCTCTATGATCCTATGGTGCTATCATACTACCGTGAGCTACATATTTAGATTGGAATGCTATGATGTGCTACAAAAGGGGCAGGAATCTACAGTGCTACAGCTGTTATCCTTGCTATATTTTGCTACTGCGTAAGTTGAATTTTTCCTGATGTGTGAAGGACTGGGATGATCAATTGCAGAACATCTTTAATATTTTCAATGATAGTCCACTTGCTAAAGAGACAAACAGTTTTGCAAGGCTTATTGAAACCTACACCAAACTTGTTGGCATGCATTCTGATCATTGCTCAAATGAGAAAAAGGACTTTGAGCTTATGAAAAAGAAGAAAATAAATGCAACTCACCAGCTACTTGGAGAAAATTGTATTGCCGAAGAGTCAACTGATGATCTTTTGCCTCATTTTATAGATGCAAATACAAAGATGATAGAAAAAGCAGGTGGAGAAACTGCTTGGAATAATCTTGATGAAACACAGCAAACTGAGCATAAAGCAGAAATGCTAGCTGATCTTACAGTAGATCTTGGCAAAGACTCATTTGCAAAGTTGTCTGATAAGGAAAAGTCACTGTTCAAGCTTTTTGTCTGGGTTGGATGTGGTTGTCACAAGGATTTGAATACCGTACTTGGTGGTTATATTGTCCTGAGCAAATTCTGGGATGAAAATCATTTGGTTCCACCTGTTCTTCTTCCAAACAAGATTAATGCAGCAATTATTCAAGACAAAGACAAATCAACAGGTGACAATGTCTCTGATGCAGCAAGACGTGCTGTGAAAAATTCTCAGTGTGGTGCTATCAAAGCCTCAAAAATTGCAGGTGATATATTAAACAATAAAAATGACAAAACTGGACATCATGATCAATTTTGCATTTGGTGGAAAGAAAAATTGGAAACCAATTTTACTTTTCCAGACACCTTAAATACACGCTTTCAATCTCACTGTGAAGCAGCAGCAGTGTTAACTGTACATCGTGATCGATTCCTTGAATATCTCCAATATGCAGAGCAAAAAAAAGACGAAAATGTGGTATAGCCACATGGAGGAGAATTTGGTCAAAGCTTTAAATGATGTTCCAACTAGAACTGAGCTTGCAGTATTAGCTCTTTATACTCAAGCAGTATCTCATCCATATATGAAAGCAATAAGAGAAGATCCAACCACAAATGCCTTGGATCTAGGACCATTAAACAAAAAAATTGAATTCTTTATTAGTCGACTAATAGAAGATCCAACATTTTTGATTGGTGAAAATGTTACACATGAAGTAGGAACATTCAATGGTACATCCTGGAGGTCAAAAGAGGTGATTAAAACAATCAATACACTTGCACCAGAATTTCCACATCTGAAGCCAGCATTAGTTGCATTCTGTGGAGGTGCACATGAATACTGGAAGCGTTTTACATCTGAGTATTCACCTGGTGGCTTAATTGATGAAGCAACTCAGGAAGAGAAGGATTTGGCATGGATGCCATCAACCAATAATGTGAATGAAGGAGCATTGGGTCAGTTTCGGGTTATGATATGGCGCCAACCTCAGCTTACCCTTCTCCAATATAATGCACGAACAATGTTTGCTCACAATAATACTGCAGCATTTATGGATGAAATGTTTAGTGAGGACACACATAAATACATTCAAGAGCTGGCCCGAGAAACAGACACTTCTGAAAAAGACAGAAAGAGGGAAATTATTAAACATACTGAAGAAATCATTGCTGGGAAGATGGCTGCTAAGAAGAAGTGTAACAATAATGCTATTAAAGCTGCAAATCTTCTTGCTGAAACCAAACTTCAATTCGACCAAAAGAAAATTCAGGATATGAAAGGGGCAGAATTTAAAGTTACGAAGCGCAGTGAGTAACTCAGACGTCGCACGATGAGTGTAAACAGCTGTATTATACCTAAAGTTACGAAGCGCAGTGAGTAACTATAGGACAGTATTTTAGTTAAATGAATAAGTGAATGTTGAACATAATAGACTGACCTCAGACGTCGCACGATGAGTGTAAATGGCTGAGGACCAGAAAGTAATCGATAGGAAAATAAACCGCATGCGGCAAGTGCCGCGTGCGATGGCGAGATAACCGTACAGGTAGGTAAGTAGGCGGTGGCAGGCGGGATAGCTGCCTGCCGCGGCTACGCACCGCATAGGGTAAGAAAGAATGGATTGAAATAGATAACAGTGAAAGAATACATACACCCTATTGAAGGGCTATGCCTAGTTCCCTCAACACTCCCCTAAGTAGGATAACCCTTCTAGTTGAACAGGTGGAGCATGTAGCATTGGGATTCGGTCGCGTGGTGGGGATAGCGGCTTCGTGAGTATGTCGGCCAGATTATCCTCCGATGGGACGTGGACCACTGTAACGTCTCCGTCGCTGACTCGCTCACGGATGTAGTGGTACCGAATGTGAATGTGTTTCACTTTCTTGTGCCCCTTCTTGTTTTTCATAAGGGCAATTGAACCCGTGTTGTCGTTGTATAGGATCGCTGGCATAGGTTGCTCGAGACCTGCCTCGTGCATGAACAAGTACATCCAGACTGCCTGCTGGCATGCGCGGCTTGTCGCCATGTATTCGGCCTCAGTGGTAGATAACGCGACGGTATCTTGTCGCTTAGAGCTCCATGATACGGGGCCGCCCGCCATCATAAAGATATAGGCACCCGTTGAGCGCCCAGTGTTGAGCAGGTCTCCTGCGTAATCGGCGTCCACAAAGCCATAGGGCTTTATCCCATCTACTATCCCTCCTCTGTAGGTTATTTTGTAGTGAAGAGTCGCCTTGATGTATGCAAGTACATGCATCAATGCCTTCCAATGTTGTGGGCCAGGGTTTGTTTGAAAGCGGGTGAGTAGATTGACTGCGAATGATAGGTCAGGTCTCGAAGCAACCTGAGCCCACATCACGCTTCCTAGGACCTCGCGGTATGGCTTATCAGACATGAAGCGCTTGTCTTCGTCCGTGGTAGCGCAATCTTCAAGTGATAAGTCGATTCCGGTAGGGAGTGCAGTGTATTTTGGGTTGCACTCAGACATCCCGAACCTCTGCAGGATGCGCTCAAGGTATGGTTGTTGCAAGAGCGTTATTGTTCCTGTCTTCGTGTCTTGCTTCATACTCATCCCGAGAATGAACCTCTTCTTTTCCTTGTCGTCCTCTATCCTCTTTATCTCATACGCACTCTCCAGCTCCCCTATCGCCCTTAGTTCCTCTGTTTTCGATGATGAACCACCTATAACGTCGTCTGTATATGTCACATTTAGCGTGTATTGTCCGTTTATGACTCGATGTCGTACGCATGGGTCAGCGAGTGATTGATAATACCCGAGAACGTCGTATGTGCCCGATAATTCATCCTCCCAGTCGTGGGCTCTGGCCATCATCCCATACACAGTTTTGTGAGCGTGGTACACCAGATCCTCCTCCCCTCGCTTAATATAACCAGGTGCCTGCTCCGTGTAGACTTCGTATTTTTTCACGCTGTTGAGATATGCCGCGACGAAATCGATCTGCCAAAGATTTAGCCCCAGGTGCGCGATGATCGCGAGACACATCCGCATTGATTCCAAGCGTGCGACTGACGCATATGTCTGATCGAAATCGACCCCAGGTATCTGGTTGAAACCTTGAGCGACCAGTTGTGCCTTCCGCTTGGTAATATTCCCACCACCGTCAAACTTGTATCCGAAAACCCACTTAAGACCTATCACCTTCCTCCCAACAGGCCTCGGTACCTTGCTAAACACCCCTCTGCTTTCCATCACCAACATCTCCAGGTCCATTGGCAGTGTCCATTCATCTGGGTTCTTCATCGCCTCTTTGTACGAGCTCGGTAAGTACATGTCTTTCTCCGTTCTGGCGAGTAGAGCAATGTACTCATCCAGGTCTGACTGGAAGTTGAGCATGTGCTCTCATTGGAAATCCGCAGAGTCGAGATCCATGTCATAGGCAGGGGTAGCGTGTATTTGGGAAACGCTGGCCGCCTTTGGTACGTCCGAGTCTGAATCTGCCCATTCCTTTCCCATTTCCCTCGCCGTTTCCTGCCTCTGTTGCAATTCAGCTGATTCCATTGCGGCTGCTGTAGGTTTTGATATCCTTGCAGATCTCTGTGGAGGAGGGGCTGGTATGTCCTGTGGGGCAGGTTGTACAATGTTGAAGAGTTGGACATCATGATTGCGCGTCCATTGAATCCGTGGCGCATCCGTGGCGCGGTGTCGCGGGGCGATGGGGTATGGTTCGTGTACGGCTGGGGCTGGCGGCGCTTGTTGGTCTATCAGTGGTAATTGGTCGGTGGGCGCTTGTGTCAGCGTTGCATCCACTTTGGGCTTAGGTTGAATTTCCGCAAGTGGGGGATCGTCGTCGGCGAATATGGGCTCATCGTGCAAAGGGTCTTGATCGACTGAGGTACGATGACCTGATCCCTCCTCGAACACGACATTCCTGGCTTTGATGATTATTCCAGTGTTCCGATCCAGGAGTTTGTAGGCATCGCGGCCGTAATATCCGATGAGGATGTATTTTATGGATGTGGTATCGAGCTTCGACGGGTTTACTTCCTTCAGGATTTTAGCATATGTGGTGGACCCAATTGGCCGTAGGTGAGAGACATCTTGTCTCTTTTGGAACCATCGCTCAGCGGGGATCTGTCCAGGGTGTCGTCTTGATGGCATAAGGTTGAGGACATACACGACTGCTGCTAGAATGTCGGCCCAATACGACGGGGGTAGGCCTGCATCACATCGCACGCATCTGACACCCTCCAAGACCGTTCGGTTTGTTCTCTCAGGAACACCATTTCCTGAGTGGGCATATGGGGCTGGTGTCTCGATTCAGATTCCATTCTCCTTGCAGAACGCCTTGCTTGTGCGGTTGAGAAATTCCTTCCCCATGTCAAATCTGAAACATTTAATCTTTCTTCCAGTCTGTAGCTCAGCCTCGACCTTGTATTCCTTTATCACCTTTAAGGTTACGTCCGCAGACTTCTCTGATAAGAAGTATTCCTTTTGGTAAGAGCTTGCACCATCTGTCATTATTAGCGCGAAGACAGCTCCTCCAACTGATGCAACCTGCGCGGGTCCCCACAGGTCCATGTGAACTCGATCAAGAACTTTGGTCTCTGGCGTAACCTTCTCGTCGTACGGACAGTTTGTTTGCTTCCCATAGATGCAGTCCTCACACATTCCCACCACTCCTTTTCCTGCAACAATCTGCAATCCATCGACTAGGCCCTTGCTTGCCATGTCCTGGATTGTTCTGATGCCAAAATGACAGAAACGGCGGTGCCACTGGTCGATTGAGGTGGGTTTCTCGTGCGATTTTGCTGGCATCACTTTGACTTCAACCTCTGGGGCAGCCTCGTCGAAAATGTACATCCCACGGTCTCGTCGTACACTTAGGAGAGTCTCGCCTTGTGGGTTGATAAACTTTGCTTGGCCGCCTCCAAAATTGACGTTCAGTCCGGCTTGGTCAAACTGGCTGATGGAGATTAGGTTTGCGGTGAAATCAGGTGTGTGGAGTGCGTTGTTGAATATGAGCTTCACTCGTTTATCTCTGGACACGTAGCGTTTCACTACTGTCCCTTTCCCGTGGATCTTGAAGCATGCTTCACGACTTGCTGCTTGACCCTTCTTTGGCTCATCAAACAATTCATAGGTTGAGAAGTCAGATTTATTCGCGAAGCAATGGTTGCTCGTGCCAGAGTCTGCATACGTGACGGTAGCTACTTCGCTTTCCCTGGCCATCATAGCTATTGTTTCTCCAGTGTCCTTCACTGACCCCTTTCCAGGAATCGCCATGACAATGTATTCGACTGTATCATCTGGTTCGCAAGGTGCTGTCTTTTGCGCGAGTTCTCCGATAAAACCCTCGTCGCTGGCTGATACTGGCATGTTGGCATAGGTGTATTGGTCGGTGTCTTCCATGGAGATCTCGATCAACTGGTCGACATGGACTACCTCGATGCCTGTGTGTGCTGCAAGGGCGAGGACTCGCTTGACCACTGCTGCTTTTGCGATAGGCGCCGCAGCGTCGGGCGCTGTACCTGGCGCTGATTGCCCTGAATAGCCGCCACGCTGTCCGAAGCCGGGTGGGAATTGGCCTTCCTTGCCCCCTCCCTTCCAGTAGCAGTCGGTGATTAGATGGCCTTTGCATCGGCATATGGAGTTAGTACAGATCTTCCTGCTGTACGCCTCATTCTTGACTCCTGCCTTTAGCATGATTGCGGAGGTACCTGGGGCCGCAACGCGTCCAGTGCGGTTGATCCTCGACCAATGCATCTCCAATCGGATAATGGTGTCGATTGACGTGGCCGATGTGTGCAGGGTCACGATGATGTGGTCCCATGATGGGGGCAGTGACGCCAAGATGATCTCGTGGAAATCGGCGTCATCAATCTTAGCGCCCACAGCGTAAGCTCACTTATGCTTGGTGAGGAGGTCTGCGAGGTGAGTCGGAAAGTCTTCCCCATCGTTCAGTCTCATGCTACGCAGCTCTCGCTGAGCATACACCCTGGCTAGGTCGGTCGATGTTTTGTATCGGTCTGTGATGGATTTCCACGCTTCAGCCGCCGTTCTATCGGTTTTCACTCCTAGTTCCACAGCATTTTTCACGTTTTGCCGAATGGCTATGTGACACCACGCATCCCGGGCATCCCATTCCTCCCACGATGGGGTAAGAGAGGTCCATGGGGTTTCCGATGGGGCGGTTTGCGCTGGGGTGGCTGTGGTAGTCGCTGGTGTTGGTGGTTGTGTGGGAGTTTGTGTGGAAGTTTGTGTGGGAGTTTGTGTAGGTGTTTGTGTAGGTGTAGGACTTGGGATTGTCCCTTCAAGGTATCCACGGGCTCCCCTGAGACGGCATGCCATGAGGATTGTCTCGCTCCATTCGAGGTAGTTTGTTCCATCAAATTTGTCTGTCTCCGAGAGTACCGGTGGTGAGGTATTATTCTTTCCAGACATGTTTTGTTGTGTTATGATTAGTGATTGTCACAGGTAACCCTGGGGTATTCCAGGGCTACCCGCACCCGCACCCGCGAAAAACCGTACCCGCACTGAAGGGTAGGGGTTTTCATGGGTCAGGGTAGAGGTTTTCACAAAACCGGGGGTACACTAACCCGTGTGCGGGTAGGCCTCCAAAACTGACCAGGAAACCTCACAACGGCAATGCGGGTGTCAATTGACACCGCCATGCAGCGCTGCGAGGTTAGAAAGGTCGTGCAGATGATGCACCAGCATCAACATCCATGCTAGCATGTCGTCATCGTCGTCAGTACGTCGGTGGGCATTGTTCGCGTCTGTTTTCACGGTGTTGCTTGGGCTCATGATCGTTCGTGTTCTGCTGGCCATCGATGCCGATGCGGGGTGCTGGTGGTTGCCATGGTCGAACCCGCGGCGCCACCTGGCTCAGCTCGGCGAGCATTCGCAGGGGATGACAGCAGGCTACTCAGCTGGGGGGGTGTCGCCATCGTGTTCGAGCCCATTGGGCTGTATGACCTTGCATTGGGCCTTTTACCTCCTCCTGGGTCATTAGCCCTCCGTTGGGTCAATCGAACACCTGTTCACCACACATTGGGCGTTTCAGCCTTGTGTTGGCCCTGGGCTGTATATGCTGGCATTGGTTCGGGGGAGCTGGTTATGTGGCACACCAACCACCTTATTGCAGAACACACCAGCCGAACCCCCACAGCTGAGAGTGTCCATGCTGGCATACACGCGAACGGATGTGGGGGGTTCAGTGGCAGGTACCAGCACAAGTGTTGAGGCTGGGGTGAGCGTTGGTGTCGTGGGCGGCGGCGGCATGTTTTGTGGTGCGTAAGTGGGCGGCGCATGTTCTGATGTGTTTTCGATGTTAGTAGGCAGGGGGGAAGTAGGTGAAGGGAGGCGAACCAACTGTGGTTCATCTCCTCGCATACCTCATGGGTCTCCCACACCATGGGTCTCCCTTCTTGTTTCCTACCTGCTTATGTCCTGCCGCGTTCATTGAGTGCAGAGGAATGTTGTGGGAGTGGTGGAAAGTGAGATCATCGATCAACCGTGACCAACACAGTTGATCTCGATTCAAACTCCGCGACAAAAACCCGCCATCAACACCGCCAACCCGTGCCAGGGGTACGGGTGCCGAGAGGGTCAGCAAAGTCCAACCCGTACCCTTACCCAGCTGTACCCTACCCGTAACCCGCACGGGTTTTGAAACCCGTGACAATCACTAGTTATGATCTGCTGAGCCTAGCAGGATATTCGCGGATGGGTTTTCTGAGTTAACTATTTACGCGGGGCCCATAACCTAAAGTTACGAAGCGCAGTGAGTAACTCAGACGTCGCACGATGAGTGTAAACGGCTGTATTATACCTAAAGTTATGAAGCGCAGTGAGTAACTATAGGACAGTATTTTAGTTAAATGAATAAGTGAATGTTGAATATAATAGACTGACCTCAGACGTCGCACGATGAGTGTAAACGGCTGAGGACCAGAAAGTAATCGATAGGAAAATAAACCGCATGCGGCAAGTGCCGCGTGCGATGGCGAGATAACCGTACGGGTAGGTAAGTAGGCGGTGGCAGGCGGGATAGCCGCCTGCCACGGCTACGCACCGCATAGGGTAAGAAAGAATGGATTGAAATAGATAACAGTGAAAGAATACATACACCCTATTGAAGGGCTATGCCTAGTTCCCTCAACAGAATTAAAGTTGCAAGTCAAGGCATTTAGGAATGCAGGTGCTCCAAACCTCAGTCATATCAAGTCTAATGCAAAAGTTGGAGAGATGAAAGAGGCCCTGAAAGCAGTTGTTGATTTATTTAATGATGGTGAATGGAAGCTCCCCCAAGGCTCTAAAGTACTCCAAGCCTTGGAAGAGGATGATAAAGAAGTGTTTGAGGGATATTATGATATTCCTGATGATGATAGTGCTTGGGAGGATAATGAGAACCAGGATACATAGTTTAGACAATGAACATTTGCTTATTTCGCTTATTCTAGGTATTTTAGGGTGGTTTTCTTTGTTTCAAGGCCTGATATATAGTTGAGTAGCTCTTATTTACACAATGTAACATTTTATTCCTTCAAAACCCCATGCAAAACGGTCAAGAACTCGTCGAGAACGATGTGTACCAGGTATTGTGACAGATTTGGTGACATGGCATGACACATCACCGCCATGACCATATCGGGGATTGCCGACCCCCATGTGAACGCTTCGCATGAGTGTCGCAAGAGGTATATCCCCGTCTAGGGAGCGTCAAGCACCTGCTCGGTGATAGTATTTCTTCTTGTCTACTTCCCGCAGGATGGGTTGTACTGTCTGGCAAAACGCACATCAAGGCACATGCCAGCTTCCTGAATGCCTTTGCAGGGAGCTCGCATTAGTAGTAACGACGTACTATAGCTAGTACGTGTGTACCCTCTCTATTTTTGCCTTCCTCCTCTGTGTGGGCCGTGGCTGACGTTCACCTATTCTGCATGCGCATCCAAACACGATATCGAGATCGACCCCTGGTTTTTATACAGTATGCGACGGCCACATTCAAAGTGCTCAACGCATACACGGAATGGTCAAACGGCAACCACGTCATGAATGAGAATGAGGTGAAGGACCCCATGCGGACGCTGAAGATCGCAGGTCCCCTCGGACTTGGGATACTTATGTACTTGATGGCGAAAGTGACCTATTTCACGTACTAAGTATGTGACATTCCTCAAAGTGTCTGATATGTTAAACTTGGTGTTCTAATACTAGTGATGCAGTGCGGCTGTGTTACTACTGTCGCCGCACTTTTCTTTGGGAATCTTTGGCGCAAAGGCGGAGAAGGCGCTTTTGGTCTTCGTCGCGCTTAAATGAATCTTACAACACGGTGCGGTAAGTATAGATTATCACCATCACAGCGAAAGATCAAAAAATATCCCCGTGCTAAAATTTGGGGCAATTTTAAATTCTCCAAGATTATTCTTACATTACACCCATTCGAATTTCTCTGTCGTCAAAATGCTAGGTATTCTCGCATTCTCTTTCAATTTACAAATATCAAATATTTCACGGTACACTTGAGTACATATCATGGCCGCAATCGGCCTTGGCAAAAAAAGCTTTTTTCTTCTCAACCACCACCATCCTTCCACGCTTCCACCCATCCTTGCCACACTGCCCATCCTCGCCCCATCATACTCGCAGCCCCAAGTGAAAACATCATCGCAACGATGAATTACCAAAGCAAGTTCATCTATTCCTTTGAAAACTGCTCGCTGTTGAACAGAAACCTCCGTCTAATTGGCGATCTATGTACATCTGCTCCGAGGCACACAAATGAAGTTCGAGGTATGTATCAAATTACTCTTGTATCTTGCCTGCTGAGCTGATGCCTGCATTCTTGACGGCGCTGTCTTCTCTTTTTTACCCATGAAGGCGGAGGCGACGTATGACTTGTCCAATCGGTATGTGCTTGTCTTAAACAATGTTTCCGTTACTCACGGCTCGTATTGACAAGGTATTCGACCTCACCTTGACCTTGCAGCCATCCCTACCTTCGAGCTTCGAGTTCTGCCCTATTTTTTGCTTGTCAACATTCTATATAGGGATTCTGGAATCTGGACAAGCTGAGTATTATTCGTGAATCGCGCTCTAAACCTCCTAGACTGCTCTCATAATCATCGCATAGATCTGACAGTCTCCATTTCGATTCGGAACACGTGGATTGCGGTAATAGTGTCGGGAGGTCGTTCCGTCGTTTCAGTCGCTATATGCGCATCTATTGTTCGTGTTGCGTACCCTACGCATGAAATAGTAGTATTCCTATGTATTCCGAGCCCAATATATTCTTTTTACCTACTCATTACATTCATTTACGCGAAAATCTGCATTCTGGGGCGTGCCGTCGGCGCCTGTATTCTCGATTGAACAGCAAAAATCCATCAAGAAATGTAGAAGAAATGTAGAAATAATGTCAACATAATGCGGTAGACTTGTAGAACTTCGTGAAAATTCTCTGAAGGTATAATTTTATGCATATTGTAAGAGAGTCTCAGGATAATTTGAGATTTTGCCTACAATATACAGGCGGCAAATTGTGTGATCATTCGCTGTGCATTTGATCACCATGTATGTTTAATGCGAATATGTAGCGCGTTGGGCAATGTTATCACAATTGTATTCTCGAGGCTTCCATCTCCTCCCCGAGCACCATCTCGTCCCTGTTCCCTGTTGAAATCCACCGCATTAGATGTCACCCTAGCTGCCCTTGCTTTGCATTTATCCGCCAGCACATGCAGCTGGCGCTTCGCCGCTTCGATGATGCCGACGTGGAACTGCGCCGAGAGCGCTTCCGGCCCGCCGATGACGCCGAGCGCCTCTGAGAAGTATTTGTAGAGCAAGGCGAGGAAGGTCGAGTCGTGCTCTGTGCTGATACAATCGATGAGCTGGAGGAACGTCGCGGAGACCATTTGGTTGGTCAGAGCCCCGCTTTGCTTCCCGCATGCTAAGAGCATGGGAATCAGCCTATAAAATAGAAAATGGTGACAAGGTCAGGCGAACGGAGTGAAAAGTGAAACTCACATAGCGCACGCCTCATGGACGCCTTCGTGGAAATAGAAACGAAGATACAGTAAAGTGACCTCTAGTGTTTGCGATAAGTACGGTGCAAATCGAGCATCGAGGGTGGGGCAGTAGATAACGAGAGTCTCGAAAGCTTGACACTTCTCATCCATCGCAGACGTCCTCACTCCGTACGTGTGCCCGTCCATGACAATCGTTTCCCGCCCCTCGCGCTCCTCCAACGCACCGTCGTCCTCTTCTTGTTTGGTTGTCAATATTTATTTATTGAGCACTGACTCCGATGAAAAACTTACCGTAAACGGATAAATCGGCCTTCGCGCTGGCGGTAGCGAGAAGCGAAGGCATGACAACAGGCAAATAGGCCTCGAACTCAGAACCCACTGCCTGACATATCTTGGACCACGTCGCCATAAGGTGATGACCCAACTGAGTATCATTTGGATCGACAGGGCTTTCTGTGGAGGAAAATATGTACGGTTAGAACCTAAGATTTCCAAAATTTATGGTCTACATGCGCTGAATGCGCATAAGCAATTCAATGAGTGTAGTCGAGTCAGGCCGGAAGACATTGGGGCTGACGGCAATAGCTATATAGCAGTCAGCTACGTTTGCAAGAGAAAGAAAGAAAAAAGACATAACGACATACCGATCAGCCCCGCACATTCCATCGCCTTCACTCTGAGCTTCCAGTAATCAGGCCCGTCCGCGTTCCTTAGCACGCTCAACAGCAAAGGCATTATCATAGGGTAATGCTAAAGAAAAAGATATGATTCGAACAGCAGCACATTAATGTTCACGCCTAGTTCATTAATACAATAAAAAATGTACCTTGGCGAAAGTGACCTCGCTGGCATCCGCTACTATAGCCAGGGTCATAATAGCCTGCTCCTGGACATATCTTCGGACTTGCGTGTGGTCTCCTGGGGGATTGAGAAGCGTTAGGAGCCGCTCGACGATAGGGTTGAGGTACAGGAGGAGCGTATCTCGCTCGACGCCCTCGCAGAAGGTTATTAGTGCGGAGGCGGCATGAGCATGCACCCTGCGAGAAAGAAAGAGATGAGTATTCGTATTCGTCATATCTCAGGTGTTTGACTGAGGCAGAAGGTAAAAAAGGGCGGGTACCTTGGTTCCGGATCTTCAAGAGCGGGAATGAGCACTGCGAACAAGTTGCGCTGAAACCGTCGTTGAATGATTTCCTACAGGAAATGGAGGAGGATGAGCGGAGTTTACAGTAATATTACTAAATACCAGGAACGTTCGTACCTCCAAATCCATGCATAGTTGACCACTGCGTGAACGGAAAGGTCAGCATTATATCCCAAACGTTGAATAAGAACAGCATTAACCCAACTTACACACACCGGCATGCGGCGTACCGTGCCCGAGGATGTGAGTCGTTGAACATGGGCGTCATCATACTGTCGAAAGAGAGAAACCGTTAGTCGGGCATACTAAAGAGACCAAAGACCCAAAAAGGTACTCACTCCACAACTGTCTGCAGTTCCTTTTGCATGACCTGATAGGTCGTAATGGAAGCGTGAGCACCTCGCGCACACTGTGACCAAACACAGAAGGGCTACATATGACGAACCTTCCCCGTGCCCTCTCCAATCGCCATAAGCCCGGCGTGTCACACACGCCAGTCGAAACTGACCATCATCGAAGGGATATACTGCGAATGGGTGTTAGCTAACGCGTGAGCCCGACCAGGCAATTGTTGCCAATAAGTGACGTAGGAGAGGGAAAAATCATACCTGGAATGCAGGTGGGAGGATGGATTTACCACCCATGGCACACGCCAGGCAATCCAATGACTGCTCGTAAAGCGCTGGGGGGGAATCGGTTTCTAATGAGCTCGAACTCGTTGATGGCTGAACGGAATAGATATACACCATTAAGTCGAGTAACGAAGACGAGAAAGGAACGTACGTCTTCTCGTAGCCAAGCATCCAAACCCGCAGTTTCATCCTCATCAAACTCGCCCGTACCCTCAAGACAGGTGACTGACAGTCGGTGTTGGGCTGCAATTAATGGGTGGGAGAATCAGAGAAGGGAGGAGAGAGATCAATGATTGGAGATGTCGATGAGGGGCGAAGAGAATGGGGTGTGTTGAGCAGAGAGGGGTTAGCGTCGAAAGGAAGGTGGAGAGGAGGCTAGTGGTGTTCGAGGTATTTGTGCTTATGTAAGTAAAGTTTCCCGGCATCTCGGCATTTCTGAACCATGCAAACCTCAACATTGCTCCCGTTTTTGCAGCTCTATGTAGTAGTAGTATGTACATGATACATCCGTCGACACATTTGCTGAACCTCACCTAGTACCTACCATCATTTGCACTACATAACTTTTCTGAAATCCACCTATTACTGTCAGAATCAACTTGGAAGATGGGCCGCCCACCTCAAAACCTCGGTAAGGTCGTGTTCGCCTTGCAGTGTGACGCTGAACTGACTATCTACGATGAAATCACCCCACTCTTGCAAACCGTTCTTGGGTGGGAAATAAGTTTTATACAGTGGGTAATATCCGAGAGAATGTAATGAATATTACAAGCTGAAGCTCTTCGTCTTGACTCAGATCTCTTATGGAACGAAGAAGACCTCTTTAGCTTGGACGTGAAAATCGTAAGAGACTCCTCCATAGTAAAATATTCCGACTCTTGCTATCAGGTAAATGATATTTTCCAGTGTCGAGGCTGTAACATTAGTAGTGGATATATATAGCAGGACACTACGTCAACTACATTGGCTGAACGCATCCTGTCATCTTATATTGGGGTAGCCCAGCCAACTGAAGATGAAGCATGCATTTTGGAAACCGCCCAGGTGAACTGGAACTCCGAAATAGCGGATCTGAGCCTCCAATCCCATGATTTACTCGGCAAAGTCGAACAAATATTCAAAAAACAAAACTCGTGGAAATCCAACACACCATGAAGCACCGGAGATCGCAAGCGGCCCTCGCCAGCACTCTGTTTGCTTCTATTAGATGACTTCCAATCGAGATACTGTGTCGTATTTTTTATATGTGCATCCCTACCAACAAAATTCTATGATCTAAACCGTCAGTCACGCCACTCCTTCAAGTTTGCCGCGTGTGCAAAGCCTGGAATGATATCATTACAAATGACCCCTCGCTATGGAGTTGCATAAAGATGGACTCGTTTTTACGGTCCAAATCCCACCCTTCTTTTGCGGAATTTTATCCGCCACTCGCAAAACATCCCAGTTGAAATCATTATCATGCAAAAAATGAACTACATCGACCGTAGAGACCTGTCGCTGATCTCTACTTGTTTCGAGCAATGTCGAGTGCTCTCGACAATAACCTGTCATCGTTTAGAGAGGGAGCTCTTCCAAGAAATCCATCGTGCCCAATTCCCGCTGTTAGAGAGCGCCTCTTTCAGGTTCAGTGCACCTCTCGTTCTGGCTGGGTGGTTGGACAGAGAGGTGCCCATCAATATTTTCCCGCTCGCACCTAACCTCCGCACTGTATGGCTACACACGTCCAACCCCGACGACTTGAAGTACATCGACTTGCCATACTCGCAGCTGAGAAGACTGGTCTGCGGGCCGTCTCTTATATTCTTTTATTCAACTCTTCGCAAGGCGCCCATTGCCGACTAGTATTTCCTATATTTATGTACAACAATACCTCGCATGAATTCTGAGGCGCTTTGTGTCGAGATTATTTAGCAAAACTCTCCTAACCATGTGGAGGTGTTGCTTGTTCCGCAGTATTCGTGGAGAAGGTTATCCTTGTCAATGAAGTATAGGCGAATCTTTGGTTAAAATGGAGGTAGTTAATGATCTCATACGGGATAAACGGGTGAAGAAATACGAACCAGTTCTACTCCATCTCCTTCTTTCCATGCAACCGCTGCGATTGGGGAGTTTATGTGGACACACTTTGCTGCAACGACCACTCGGTCATTGTACTTGGGCTTGTGAACCGCGGGGCCTGACCGGGAAGCTTCATGGATGGCATCATCGGCAGCTTGGTGGTAGATTCGTGTAGCAGTACCGCCAGACAACAGGATGGCAGCAGCAGTGCTTCCCATGTAATTTGTGGAGAGCGTCGAAGGCATGTTTAGCGTAGCTGGATAACGAATGAATTATGTCAAGCCACGCCGAGAAAGACAGGCATAAACATACTTGTGGAGAGACGCTACCACTTTGTAAAAGCCAAGTAGCTTCTGAAGGCTTTATATAGATTCGTGATGGTAAACGCTTCAGGTCTTATGACCGCACGGTTGTGATCTACGTATGATTTTTAGTACGCTGGTTTGACTGATTCGAAGACGACAGTATCACTGCAAAAATGATATTCATTCGCCATTCACGAATCACAAGTGACTGCAAGACATTACCTCTCAGGACGAGAAAACGTAGACCAGCTGCAGGCTGGTCATTGCCGCTCCAAGTATCGTGTCGAGCGTGATTATTGTCATGATGGACATAAGCAGTACTGCATATAGAGCTTCCAGAATATCGAGTCTCTCGTTTAACGACGTCCTCTTGGGGGGTAATTGAAAGGCAGCAGTTAAGCGGATGAATGTGAGATGGTCGGCAAGTGCGAAATGCAACTTGCAGTTGCAAGCGGGTTGCTTGAGAGCAGTTTAAATCGAGGGGAGGAGGATAGGCGTGACTTCCTCCATCTCGACTTTGGAGCAGCTATATTACGATCGAAAGAGAGCCGTGTCCACTTGCGGCTTCGATTGACAGTTCCAACGTCTTCTCTCATCCTGCGTATTCACATCTAAATTTATACGTAGACTACAGCATCATAAACATTCGCGCTTTCGTCTTGATTCCCAATAACGCCGTATTTCCCTCTGCATGACATAGTCCCAACTCCATGGGTCGCACTCAGACCTTCGGGCCTTGAGACTTGAACTCCTGATACAAACCATTGCTGGTTCCAGGCTCCACTGCATCTCCGCCTCGCTGCACTCAGCCGCAACTGCACCGTTCCTCTTTGAAGTGGGTTGACATGAGGAATGAGATATCTAAGAATAAGATACAGAACAGACGTAGGAGAGGGTCAGTCAGTATTTGGAGCATAACATGATGATGACGAGAAAGAAACGGGAATCGAGAATGATGGATTGGTGGACATATTCATTATCTCGAAGGAACGTGGAAGAGGAGTGCAAAGTGGAGAGAGGAAAGGGTGAGAACAAAATATAACCATCATAAAGAGATAATCTCAAGCATATCCGAGCTTGAAAACACATAGACCGAGGCTAAACCGAAAAGGACACACGTACCGAGGCTCTGTTCGAAATTCAATCTTGGATCGCAGAACGACTATAGAAGCCACACAGAATGAGCAAAGAGTCGACCTCCATACTCCCTCCGAGACATTCCGTAACAGGATATCCCTCCTCATTAACCTCGCCTGTGAATTCGAGATTCACACCCCCAAGGCGCGAGCCGCAGGTCGTATGGATACGCAGCGAGGCCGTAAGCTCCGAGATGATATTGCTGAAGTGCCGAGTTTTAAGTCCCGTCACGGACGTTTGGGTGCTTAAAATAGCCGAGGGTCAGCATGTGTGCGCAAACTATACGAAGAGAGTAGCGTTGAAAAGGAAAGAGACGAAAATATAGTGAGGTGAAAGACGGTCAAGAATATCTATCAACCATGCTACCAAGTCAGCCCACCTCGAGAATCGAGGATAGAAATGATTAAAGAACACGCGGTCATGTTTGACAGCGAAAAAAACGTCCGCGCAAATCCTCCACAGAAGAGATTTACATAGACGTGAGGTTAGGTGATAAGCAACAAGAAAATAACCTCTTTACAGGCTCTGAGCGGTCCCTGATAGGTCCCATTGCGGGGTAGGTTAGTGGGTCCCAAGAACGTCCCACCACTCACACTGTGGGATCGGACCCGTTGATCTCGCCACTACTAATAGGCGGGGGTGCAGATAAGAGCACCGACCCATCTGTTAGACTTCACGCATTGTGGACTAGCAAATCAAGACGTGAAGCACAGGATAAGCGAGAAGCATTGGTGTTCGAGACATCCAAGAGGAAAAGGAAAGAACGATTGAACAAAGAACGCGAAGAACAGAAGAGCAGAAAGGCCGAGAGGCAAAGGAAGGTGGGATATGGTTGGCATGAACAGTCTATAGCGTTGCAGTCATGAGAAAGAGGCATTGAGGTGCGACTCACTTTCCATGCATGGGGTCACAAATCCATGCCACGGGGTGGCCTGACTCTTTCACAGCACGAATATGGCTGGGCAGGTGATCGTCAATCTAGAGCAAGCAAGAGGTTAGGATTAGCAAATGTGAACACCTTGAGAGAAAAGAAGGTGAAAAAAAGAGATCCATGCAACGAAGGGCATAAAAGGTAACAATGCTGTCTCGTTCTCGTATCGATACCAGGTTTTTGGGGATGCAAGAGAGGAAAAAGAGACGATGGAGGTAGATGTGGAATGCGGGTCACTCACCATACGTGCTCCGTACCGCGTGATGAGGGTCGCTCTGCCGCTTTCTTTATCTGGGTTGACGACTATTGGGGATGCGAGGTGGCAGGTCAGATTTCCGATCGTCAAAGGAAATCAATCTCAAAAGAAAAAAAGGAGACCAGGACGAAAGACAAAGCGGAAGGCGGATCATCGATGTTCGAAACGGCAAGATTGCCTCTTTACCATTGCGGCAGTGTCGAAGGAAAACACACGCGTCGCAAAACACAGTTACCATCCAAAGCAAAAGACGACAGTGCGAGCAAACAAATCCACAAGGAAAATCCACAACCCGCCACAACGCAATAAACATCACAAAAAAAGCAAAGACTGGCTCACCATCCAACACCCTCACCAACTCCTCCGCCTGCATCCTCGGTCCCACATTGATGCCAATCGGGTGAAATACTCCACGTGCGCGCCCGACAACTGTCGCGTGCGTTCGGCGATCCAGAGGAAGTGCGCGCCAGTGTTGAAGAAGGCCTTTCTGCGTGGCTGGGATGCCGATCCTGAGCTTGGCGTTGAGCTAGGGTCAGGGGAGGTGGAGGTGGCAGTAGGAGGCAGAGAGACAGAGGAAGGCACGGGCAGCTCGCGCGTCAGCGCAGCTTCATAGGCCAGCATCAGGCCTTCGTGGCTAGAAAAGAAGACGTATCGTGTGTTAGCTCCCAAAGTCCCATTAAAACACGATGGAAGAAACACAGGGACATACCTCGTATAAAAATCTACCTCGCCCGATGTTCCCCTTCCGCCTCCTTGTTCGTAGGCATGCGCCCCTCCAGCATCAGCGCCAATCGTACGGCTGAAATTGAGGGCTTCGGAGAGACCGTCAATGATCGTCTTGAATTCGCGTCTGTGGGTTGGTTGATGAAAGTTGAGCTACCTCGGTTGGGTGCATGGACAAGAAGGGAGAGGAAAAACAAAAAAAGCAGAACATCAAGAGGAAGACCAAGAAGAAACACGAGTGGCGGTCAGATTTGAGCGAGCAAGGAAAGCATAAAAAAAGAAAAGTGACAATTGGACGCCGCTGAAGCTCCACCAACAGCGAAGAGCAGAAGCAACACCGCCCAAGGTCAGATCACATGCACCGCTGGCGATGGATCGAATGTTCTCACCTGATGCCTCATGGGCCACGCGTGCGGAAAAAGGAGTGGGAAGTGGGAAAAGTCATAGTACGCGACGAGGGAATAGAGGAATAAGTGGCATGATGGGTCGGTTAGTTGGTTGGTATCGTACGTCCAAGCTGACAAGTCATAACATAACAATGTGTCAAGGGTACAGGGATATGCAGGGGTGCGATGCATGGACATCACGATTGCGGCGATGAGGCGAAGGGTGGCGGTGGTAAGAGGTTAAGGTAAATGTTATAGAGGAGCGACGACGTCAAAGAAAAGAGGTAAAGGGGAAGGTAAACTTAGAATGAGAGTTGAGTTGGATAGCCAGTCAACTACTGAGATGCGCAGAGGCAGAGAATGCAAAAACACGGGAGGAAGGCTCGAAAGTCCAAGGTGGAATCCAGGACACTGATATTAATTCAGAAGGGATCCCGAGCCAGACGGCGATGAAATCCAGAAACAAAGTGAAAGTAACGAGGGAATAAAACAAACGAAGGAACAAATAGAGAAATGAATGAGCAAAGGCAAAGCAAAGCAAAAAAGAGCAGAGAGAACAAGATCCACACACCTCAAAGCCGGCGACCTAACATGCTCGAGCGACCAATCTCGCGGATGAATGCAGTGACGCAAACCCCGAGGTCAACAAACTCCGGAGGTAGTTCAGCGTTGTCGTCGAGTGGAAGTATGCCCTGTCAATGATGCACGGTGAGCATGTGTAAGAGTAGGAAGGTGAGGGGTAGGAGGAATAGGTAAGGAGAGGAGATCATGAAACGCGTCAGAGCCCGTTGCATATACAGTACACAAAGAACGACTCGGAGGAGGAAAGAGAATTGATTGACTATAGTACGCACATGCCGGAGGAGACGCTCAGGATCTGGCGTACGGTCGTTTGGGTCCAGACTGTTCGTGTTTGTATCCGTGTGCGTGGGTAGGTTGTAGTGTATGTAGACGTCCAAAAAAGTTTTAGACGAGCATCAGTCAGACAGACAGGCAGACAGGTATCAGACAAGGTTACATCGACGGGCGGAGCATG
This sequence comes from Flammula alnicola, assembly GCA_015499995.1. NCBI lineage: Eukaryota > Fungi > Basidiomycota > Agaricomycetes > Agaricales > Strophariaceae > Flammula > Flammula alnicola. Next base: position 121,841 of record JADNRV010000134.1, read on the forward strand.
ATGCGTCAAAAGCACAGATCACGAATGAAGGTAAAGCAAAAGCAAAAGGGAGAAAAAAAAAGTATATCAGCTAAATGATTCACATACACACATAACGAGAAAGACATACGTACCCATTAACATTATCGCCTCTGAAAACACGCCAAGGAACAGAAAAAATACCTGTCAGTCACCGCCAAAAGGCCTAATATAAAAACAAAACAAGCAAGGTCAGTTCGTTTCTATCTACATGACCAGGAATACTAACCTTTTCTGAAATCAGCACCGCCGCCGAATGCGCTACAGAATAGAATACGATTGTATGCAGGAAGAGGTTCATCACAACATCGGACGGCTGCAGAAGCTAGGCAGGTCGTGTATAGCATAGGTATGCCATCTCCTTGATCTTGGATTCCATCGTCTGAGTGTTTCGCTGTAGACATCGTCGGCGGAGTGGTCGAGACGGGCACATCGTGGCATGCCACTCTTACCGTGCAAGCGTGGCGGAGCCTGGGTGCAAGCGTGGCTGAAGTAGAAGGCGACGAGGAGAGACAAGAAAAGAACGCACGGACGATGTACCAGACCCTTTGGAGGCCACAGCGAGCGATGGCAGAAAGGAGCTGTGTGGACGGCAGGGAGAGAGTGTACATAGAGAGAGCACGAAGAGGCGGTGGATGAGGAGGGGAGGGAGGAGGGGATGAGGGAAGGAAGACACTGGCAGTCCCCTCCCCTCTTTTATATAAATTCTGGACGTGTATTCAGTACGAGCAATCAAGCTTAATCAAGTCCTAATGGTTAGAGCTATGTGAGCCCGTAGGACCCTCGATTAACGTGTAAGCGAGCGGGATACTGATCGGGAGATAGTAGCACTGAAGTCAATACGATAGAATTTGATGAACCAGGAGAGCGTGACGTCGGCCACTGTGACCGGCAAGTCATAACCTGCGTCATGACAGGTTATGACTTGCCGGTAACCTCTGTATCACTTAGCAGGACAACCGGCGGCCCGACTTGACAGTTGGTTGTCCGCCGTGTCAGGAGGTTCAAATATAGCTGCACTGCCAAACTTACACCAAACCCACATTATGCCTGACGAAGTCATTTGCATTCGAACCATCATACCATCACAGATATTTTCTGTCAAATCCAGGATCGGCGAGACCTCCCGCCCCTTTCGCATCTATTATACAGCACATCTTCGCCCATCTGCTGACATGGGTTCCGTTGGCGACCTCTACATTACGCAAGGAGGAACCCAGATTTTCTGGAAGAAATTCAGGCAGGATGGAATCACAACCACCTGGAGGGAGGTGGGAGGGAACGGCCTTCAAATTCCTCATCCGCTGTATCCAAACATGATGCTCAAGGGCGGGCTCTGTCACTCGTACCCCCATTGGTGTCGAAAGGAGGCAGTTGATTTATCCAAGGATGATATCTACCAAGCTGCAAGGTGGTTTTGGGAAGATTATGGGCCAGGTTCTTCTGCTAGGCCCATAGATCTGACTATTGAGTAAGTCTTACCCTGTCTACATATTAGTCTCATGATACCTAAACCACATTCAGTGTTGAATTTGATGAGCATGGTTCTTCCTCTACGCCCATAGATCTGACTATGGAGTAAGTCTTATTTGTCTACATATCAGTATTGTGATATCTCAACTGCATTCAGTTAGGCCCACTGGCTGAAAGATTGAAATATGGATGCAATGGTTTTGTGGCATGTAGTAGCTTTCTTGGTTTGAGTGCACAGTTCAGAGTTCCTTATGTATTGGGGTAGAATTCTCAATATAGATGTCATTTGTGTGGAGATAAGACTATATACACTATGGAGGATGGAGGATACAGACACAAAGGGTGAGGGGGCCTGGAGTTTGACGGTATGAGGCGGTGAGTGAACGACGTCAGGCACTATGTTGGACTGTTGGTGGAGAATCACAGAAACTTCATTAGGAGAGAACCCTCCAAGCACTTCGAGAATAGGTACTTACAGGAGAGACGACATCGACGTGTTGGACAGTGACTTCTCAGACACAAAAACGTCGAGGCTATCAATGCCGCGACTTGGGACACGATTGAGACCTGCGCGCCTCCAGGATCTAAAGAGCGCATCCAAGCAGTGTACCGGCACACTAACCCATACGGCAACCCCTACGCGCTGTGCCATGGCGAGTGCGACATCACGAAGCTCGAGTACTTCGTCAAGGTCGTCGAGATGATCTGGATTGATGATGGTAGGTGATATTCCAGAGCACTATGCATAAGTAACATGTGCTGACGATGTTGATACCGACAGACGTTACGGAGGAGCTGCCACACTCCGAGACGCTCTACTATAGAAAAGATATGAAAGAACAGACAGAGTCAGAACACGAAATGAATGCAAAGTAACACGACGCACTTTTTCACGCTAGCAATCACGCCCTCTCTGTGACTTTTCGCCTGTATCCCAGATTGAACCTCCCAACCAAATCCAAGGGTGGATCAACACCGACTCGTCCATTCACCAACCTTCAAATTTACCTTCTGCCCACCTTCTCAGACGTTACCACGTCACAGCTCACGTACAAGACCTTGCCATCTACGTTTTATACGATTTTGTGACTTGTCTGGGTCGTGGGTATAGATGAAAGTCTGGTCTTGTAGTTCCGATGTGCGTGGCCTTCGTTTTGCTTAGCACATATTAATGGTAATCAGGTCAGGATATAAGTAGAACGAGCAAAGTCAATGAGTGACTCGGAATATGGTTTGGGTGTAGCCTTGCTCCGAGAAATAAGCGCTGGGGGGTAGTTCTTTTCTTTACCCTTGAAAGATGGAGCACGCTGAGATCTCGGAGCATAGATTGGAAAACTTGACGGCCTGACGGAAATTACTTTTCATAAGTTATGTTGTTGATTGTACGTGGACTTTATCTTTGTCGCTTTAAGTAACTTAAGTTTATCGTCTCATCAGATAAGACGATGAGCGGGCAAATCTTGGACAAATCCTTTTAGCGCCAGAAAAAAGCGAGATATTTAAGTAGAGTAGACAAGAAATACTATATACATAAAAATAAAGCGCATTGCATGGCGGCCAACTTACATGGTACATGAAAATTAATATAATGACATTAGCCATTTGACATTGACATCCTGGATCCTACCGACCACTAGGGGCCAGATATTCATCTGCGTGGCATCATCTCCTGCAACAGGTTATCCGGCGCGCTCCTCGACACGAACCTCCCACTTCCTCCCACTCCTGCGCCCCTATCATCCCCTCTACACAGGGTTGGGCTCACGAAAGCTCCAACTATACCCTCCGGCCCAGGTCCCACGCGGCTCTTTGCAGCCTCCAGAACCATGCCCCGAGGAACTTCATCCCACTGAACATGCTTTCCCAATTTTCAGCGCGGCATGTCCCACGTCGGCCTCCGTCATGTTTGTGATCTTCCCTAAGCCAACCCCAAGTCCAAACGGCGAGGAGGAGAGACTCGAGGCGGCGTTGGAAGGCCCAGAAGCCATCGACGAGAAGCCTTGCTCGACACGGCGAGCAACGATGGAAACGGAGAGGCGTACGCCAGCAACCGATGCGGTGGCGCAAAGACTGGGCGAGGTCCGGCTGCCGCTGCGCTGAAGCTTCAGGGCTTGCGTTTCCCATGCGGCTGGTATTGCTGTTGTTGTTGTCTATGGATAATCCGGCTAATGGTACAGATTTACTTGATAATGTCGATTGTGCTGTCGTTGATATTGCGTTGGTAATAGATATTGCCTAAGATGGAGAAGATTGAGATGCAAAAGGAGACGCAAAAGCCTCAAGAGAAGTCGAACCGATGGTATGAAGTGTATGGAAGGATGTCGAAGAAAGTATGTGCAAGATCAGAGGGTAGTCTGAAGATTCCGAAGTTAGCTGGATGGGAAGAGAAGGCGAACAAATATAGGATACTCGCAATTACAACAAACAGCTTTGGGAATAAAGGTCGAAGCAAGGCCAGACAGCGAAAGCAGCTTGACGACTTGATGCTTCCGGAGAGAATACATGTAGATCGTGGTTCATGTTCACGTTCGTCTTCATCCGCAGATTCCATTCTATATAACGAAAGTTATCAGAACTTTAAGTAGTAACGCATGGGTGAAATACGCACAAGATACCAAGAAGCGGCCTCATTTCCGCAAATGGATCCTTACCGCCCTGTGGGGGACCGGGAACTTTGAGGAGGCAATACCGCCGCATGGACGACACGAACGCCCTCACTTGCATCTCGTCGATCCCCCACCATCAACGCCCACTCCGCCGAATCGAAGTTGAGGTTAAACACCTCTGAGATCGCGCTCAAATCAGCGCAATCCCAGTTGGAGTCCAGCTGCGTAGGCAAGTGCAAGAATGCGTCTTCATGATATCACGCATGCGAATTAGCAACTGAACGAGATCTCAAAGGCAGAAAGACCTACCGCTCATTTAAGGCATCCCATCTTACCCAAGTAATGGTGTCTGCTTGAGCTGGTAATTCACGAGGCCGAGATCCGCCAGACGCTCCTCGGATAAGTCGCTTTCTGTCAGCTTTCGCACCTCGCTGGACATGGCTGTGCGTAGTGCCCACCGAACCGGCAGCAGCACCTCAACGCATAGCTGGTGGGTGCAGAAAGTCAGCTAGGTAAGTGGAAGGGGCAGATTGGGTGGATGACGACGGTGGTGCTGGGTGCCGGTTTCGGTGCCTGCTCGTCGTTGACATTGACAACGTTGGTGCTGGTGCGAAAGCGGCGGGTGTCGAGGATGCTTCCGTTGGCGGTGCATGATCCGATCGAATTCGCAGAAATTCCGAGGCCGCGGTGGCCTGCGGCTCCAGCAGCAGCGGCAGTCGGTCTTGTAGCGCAGCCCGAGCCGGCAGTGGTGGGTTGTAGGTGCTGGTGACAAAGCTGCTTGCGCCATGCGTGTCCACTTGCACCGCAAGGGGAGCTGCGTATTGAGGTCAGGACGCAGAGCAAGAGCACGAGGGGGTCGTGGAGGTTGTGAATACAGAAGAACAAGTTGGAGTAACGAGTTACAAATACGACATACATAAACACCGTCACCTGATTTGTCAATGTTCATTGTTTATCACTGTTGCAGCAATTCTCTTGGTCACCTGATGCGACCCCTGAGGCCTTGAGGCCTGAGGCGAGAAAAGAACTTCAACCGTATGAACTTGTGTTGGAATTCACCCCTTTTTGCTGCGCCTGTCGAACACAAGGAGGCCTCGATTGAAGATGGAAGAATGGCGGCCTTCTGAGCAGGAGCACCAAGCCTTCGAGGTGAGAAACCATGGCTCTGAAAGACTACGCTCGCTACTAACTACGCTCGTCCAGACCACATCGATCTTCAGCTGCGACTATCTGCTGAGCAGCCTCGCAGATCGGTACCGCGAAGAGTCGTCAGCGTTAGGCGTGCATTATGAAGATTTGGAGAAAGACTTTGAGGCCTTCAAGAGCGCACCGCTACGTGCGGCATTCGAGCAACGGAACAATAGTAGAATCCCTTATTTCTTCACATTAACGATTGCGATGTTAGGTCAGCGTCGGTGGCCATAGTATTCCAGCCATCACGGCTGCTACAGATGGACGGATTGCGATCCGTATTTTTGAGCCATGCGCTGATCCTGCCTGCTTGAATTGTACTCTTTTCGAAGACCCTGAGACTTTGCATATGGCGGAGACGTAGTGGTATCCTTCAAGTCATATTCGACGGATCCCTGGTAAATTCCCTTCTAATTGTGTTTTCACTCCTCCTTATTTGTGGTTTTTAGATGATTGTCAGTGGAATTCACCGTTCTACAACACCAATCCACTCAACACTAAATCAGACTGCGAGTGGACAGTCGACTCGGAATCCAAATGAGATAGGGAGGAATACCAAACGGGGTGTGTGTGCCGAATAATTGAGAAGTCGATGAATGTTGTTGAGTGCAATGGCCCAAAGTAAATTTGAAGTGTCAATAGCAGTGTCAAGGAATCGATAAGCGAACGAATCCATTTCAATGAATGCATAAAATTGTACGGTGGTGAAGAGAAACAGAGAAATAGAGAGACGCTCTCGGGAGGTTCGGCAGTCCGACGTGTGAGAAATGATCGATCAGTCCCAGTGAAAACGGCCCGATGGCAAATAGAATATATTATCAGTACTCAACGTTGATGATTTATCATTTCACCGTTCAAGCAGCCACCACAGCCACTGAGTACTGAGTACTGAGTACTGATGCATCAACCACGAGTCCGACGACGAGCAAGCTCTCTCCGTGGTAGCATGCAAATTTTCCTGTCCCTGCCATATCGCCTCAAGCCTAGCCCATTCACCATCGCGCCCGCCGACCTCTCGAGCCCAAGTGCACCTGAACATTTCCGGCCAAACGACATATCCCTAGCTAGTAGCAAGCATGTCCCTTCAACAAATCCAGCAGGGATGGAGTACCAGAGGGTGATTTCATAGGATCATAAAAGGTGAGTTTGCCTCCTAGATGTGCAGCTTGTACATCCATCTATCCACAACTTGGAAACTTGACGACGCACCTGGAGGAGCTATATCTTAGGCTCGACTCGGGATCTTCGTTCAAAGGTCGACGCCATGTACGATATGGAGTGCGACTGGCAGTCCAAGGAGCAGTCCAAGGAGCACGAGAGCAGGATTTCGAGAATTTTGTAGCTACCGTGCCGCGATGGGCGTCCATTCGAGCTGTCGAAACCTTTGAAATCAGTCAGCATGTAAATGGCTAATTTGGCATCGGTAATGTTGTTCCAGAGATCCCCGCCTACTTGATGCCTCGCATAATCGACAAAGTGTTCCAAGGCCCTGTTTTCGCAAAATTCGGCCGCCAAAGCCTTCTCGTCAATGAAATCCGTCGCTCTCACGCAGTCGGGGTTTTCTCCCCCTCAAGAACTGCTTCCTGGGCATCGTCGACCATTGCTGCAGCTGCAATAACAGGCTCTGATGCATCCGGTGTCGCCAATTCAATGTCTTGTGCAATAACTCCCGAAATGTCAGGAGCGATGGCACACCTTTCCGTCAAGCAAATGGCATATGGCGCTGGCTCGCGCACTGCATTCGGGTGGGTTCCTGGGCGGCATAAGGAGATTTCGACATCAGAAGATAGCTCGTTGGGTGGATCGTGGGGTAATTCGGTGACAGGTGGGGCTGATGAATAGACAACAGTGGCTAGATCTGGAATGGAAGTGACTGGGGCATGGGATAAAACAGATTTGTCGGCGTTCGTCTCGCCATTTCCTTCCCATTTCTCCCTCTCGAGACTTGAAGCTAACGAACATAACTCATCGCAAGCGACGTCCCCACTGTCTGCCACTCGCTCCTCCGTCGCATTTCCGCCCTCAACACTATCCCATACGTTTTCGGCCCATTCGCGGACCGTAAACACGTCCAAGTCATCTTCAAAAGGAGTCGTGCACGAAGAATATCCGTCAATCGAGGGCTTGTCGATGCTAAGGCAACGGCACGGCGTTGATTCCAATCGCACGCCCACTACGCGTTCCTTCTCAGTTGCCCGAGCAACCAGAGGGATGACGAGCCCCATCTTGTGGTCCAAACGATACGTGGTCGGTGTTTCTGCCACTGCATTTGCCTGGTCTGGCTCATTCTTTTTCGTATACACCCCATTTGTATTCCATGGCAATGCCATAAAGGCCTTCTCGTCGAAATGAAATGGGGGAAAACCTACCTCAGGAGCGCCGAATACCTCCGTGAGCCGCAGCTGCAAGATGTCATCACCATTAGGTGCGTTGATATCCTTCTCGCTCTTTCCGAATATGCTGAATACATTGTTATCTGGAAAGACATTGGGTGGTCGTCCGTGATGGCTCCATGTCCAGGAGACGGATCCTTTGCCACGATAAATTCCGCAGGTAAGTCGGCCTCGGAATCCCATTCGTCATCGCTTAACTGATCGGGATCTTCTCCTACTTCAGAAAACCAGTCGCCATCCTCACGAGTAGAGTCCGTTGCATCCGAAAGACCACCATCGATCGTGAAATTCAAAAATCCCAGACTTGAGTGGGCTCCACCTGACGCGACTAATTTGCTGGCGGTATCCACGGCCGCCCATACCCCCTCTGATTCGAAAACCCGGTCGCTCTCCCCAGTATTCGCGCTGCCTGCCTTCTTTGATGCCTCCTCCTCCTCGTCCTTGGCTTAATCTGAGGCCTTCGCAGGCTCGGGGCATTTATCCTGATAGTGGTCCTTCGAGTGCCCCTACCCCTCTTTTTCTTCCAAGAGCTCGACCCTGCTTCCATTGCCTCATCCAAGTTCGTCGTCAGCTTTCTCTTTCCCGGATCTGCCTCGCCGCGCACACTGTAAGCCTCGAGGTCATGTGATCATTATCTTCGCCAAGAATTGACATGAGGAAACCTGCTGCAGTAAGCTGCGTTGATGCAAAGTTGACCAATGAGACAGGCAATGAGCGTATTATGGTGGATTGGTAACCCTTCTCCTCGACATCAACTCCAACCGATGCTAATTCCTCTCGTTTGACGCGCAGGCTATCCAGGAACTCAAGAACTTTGCTTTTGTTAGGGCACCTCAACTCCATACACTTGACATGCAGTTCCGTCTGTGGGTGAGTACCCTTCTCCATTAATTCGATGACAATCGCGTCCCATGTCTCCTTCAGTCTCCTTGGAATGGATCCGAATGATGCCGGAATCGGGAATCTTTTGGTTAAGAAAGATTTTGCCAACCTCTCGTCCCCATCCCATTGAAGCTGTTCAGCTAGCTCCGCAACTGTCAAAGTTGCTGGTTTTGTTGCTGTAGCCGTCCTACCAGGAGTACCTGGTCCAGGAGGTCGCTTCAATACCAGTAGGGCGTTCCGACGCGCCGTCAAAATTTCCCCAGAGTCCTTTCGCCTCGACGGCGTCCTATAGGAATGCGCAAGGACTTGCGGATGTTATCACACAATCTCGGGCCTTTATGTCGTCAACGGGAAAGGCGAAGACTGCTAAACTAAATACGTATCAAAATGATTGTATAATACGATTTATCACTATGGTTTAGTCCGAACATTGCTTGATTATTTCAACTCAACTGACGGACAACATCGGGTGGGCCAAGAGCAAGAAGCGGATCTTCCTCAAACACAGTCTCGAGACCCGGCTGGTGGGACTGTAAGTCGTTCTTTTCTTCAATGATACCCACTCGCATTGACCCGCTTCGCAGACAACTGGAAACCCAGCAATTCAAGCCCGCTCTAACCCCCATCGATACTCTCCTGAAGCACTCACTCAATTAGTCTGTCAGTTGACGGTCAAGTAACAGACTGATTAAGATAGGTAGTAACACGCTTACAACCATCCAAGTTGATGCTACCCCGCAAAACATAGAATTATAGGCATCCCCAGATCGACGTACGTACAGTACACATCTATGCGCACGAACAGACGGCCGTTAAGTGCGTGGGGACTAAGTATCCCAACACCCCGCCCAATCAAGCATATATTTCGCACAATCCTCGCTTAGTGGACGTTAAACGTGGGCCGGTGACCGATTATCCGGGTCGCCTAAACTTAAATTGTCCAATCCCGAGTCACCACCCCTACTGGGATCGCAAGCAACGATACGGCCCTCCTTTCCGAATACAATAGACCGTGGAGATGTCAATGATACCATGGTCATAAGTAGTCTAAGTATTCCCTACATGTTTGATTGAATTGATACACGCTGCTCACCGCGCCCGACGGGAAGTCTTGTCACGCCAAGAAAAATAGAAAGTTTGGAACGTGACTTCAAAGTCGGTGTTCGTCGTCATTGAAAGTGGGATAAGTGGTGACCGGTGACCGGTGAATGGGTAGAATGGCGCCTCGGTCTGGGCGTATCGCTCCTTCTGTATCTTTGGGTGCAGGTAGCATTGATATTTCTGCAAAGCTCTGAAAAGACACTGAGTTAAAGACTGATAAGCAATCCAAAGTTGGATGCTGCATATTGATAGTACAGATCATATGACTCCTGATTTAGAACCCTTGCTGAGACTAAAGACATGCTCGTAAATCACGGCAAGACTAGTATCTAGATATATATTGAAGGAATACCAAAGAACGAGATTTGAATCCTGGAATCATGTGGAATGTGTTGAAGTCCTACGAAAATCTGAGGTGACGACATGGATGCAAATACAAATAGATGCCACTAATAGACGCGTGTAAAAGGGTCGCACGCCGTGTTCCATAATCACCAACAGAGAGAACGTGGATAGAAATCATTGGAACATTGACGAAAAGAGTTTAAACAGTGAGGAAGATGATTAACAATGGCGACAATCCCGGAGACGAGGTCGAGCTGAATAGATGTGTGAGCGGACTTCATAGTCGTGGTAAGTCGGATTCCATCGAATCTTCACGAACACGAATGTTGCAGAATATCGATGCCTGAGAGCTTCCGACCTCAGATGAGCTCGGTATTGAAATAGACACGGAAAGCACAAGCTCTACCTAGCAGTTAATTTGCAGGAGTTCCGAGGTGCAGCCTATTGAAATGTTAAAGAAATGTATTCCAGCGCTGTGGAATACCAAAGGCTACGGCGATCCCAGTGTGAAGTAGTCATACCAATAAGTGCGGAAACGCCCCTGGGAGGCGCACACATCGTCCGTGGACCGTCACTAAAGCGCTAAAGCAGCATTATGAGGTCGGAATGTACGGTCCTAGCTTTCGTAATTTTGATACCTGCTAATTATGCGCTCAACCGGTCTCCGTCTCGAAATATTCACACCCATGATATTTCGCCTTCCAAAAGGGAAAAGGCCAAACTAATATTAGGCGAAACCTGCAACACATGTTGCACCTAAACGCCTTTTCTTGCAATTCAAGGAATAAATGTACCAAACACTTCCTTGCATCCTCCACCCCTACAATTTCATTCTATGCCTTCTCTCGCCAATTCGCATTATCTGTCATGATGCGTTTTAGTCCAGTGGCCGTTGCGCTATACCCCGCCTTAGAGGGAAATGATGGAATATCTTAAACCGACCTTTCTCCACTGCAGACTTATCAACATAAGAGCGCGTCTGATGCACATGGTGGGTGTGCTTTTTGTGGTCTGATATGAAAAGCACGCTACTTCGAGTGGTGTACTTGAAATAGAGATGTGGCTTTCACTTCTAAGTTGCACTTCGGAATGCCACACCCTACCGCGGTCCAGGGGACCCAGGTCCCAGTGCTCACACTTTCAATTCGCCTTTTGTTGGTTATCGCATTTACGACAACCATGTTAGTAAAACATAGCCCGTCCTAATGGCCACTGGAAAACATTTGCCTTCTTCCCTCGTTTCCTTATCCTTACTAATTCGGCCAGTAACGTTAACACCAATATATAGTGCATGTTACCCTTCGGTTTCAGATAATCCCCAGAACAAAAATGGTGTGTCACACCCGATAAATGTGAAGGCAGGACATTGATTTATCCGCCCTTGGGCCATGCATTCAATCTAGCCCGGCGATGGGTGTATGCCTAAGACTCTGAGCTACATCACAAACAGTCAAAATCAATGATGATTTATGATAAGAGTTCTCCAACTATTCTTATCACCGAAGTTCCGAATTCTAAATGTTCCTACCCAGAATTAAATACCACCTATTATGTCATGGACGCCGTTTTATAGGCGGGTTTGGTTTCTCAATCAGCGATGCTGCGGCCAAGCTGCGGCAAAAGCACACACAAAGTTTGAGGGTATTGACAACCTACTAACTTTCTCGCGCCGAAAGCTGTGAAACGGGTGAATAGAGATGTCAGCGTAAGTTGTCACACCGTATGACCGCTAGTAAAAGCGGCGGGTGCTTACGCAGGCACAACTCAAAAGATCAGTATTCAATATTCAATATTCAATATTTGTCAAAGACAATCGGACACCAGCAAACAAATTTGGTAATATATGGCATGCACTGACCAACATGGAGGGGGCAATCCCTTTAGCAGAGAGGGAGAGTACTTCATTCTCATGGCCTGCATGGCCCGCATGGTGTGTAACTTAGTTCCATTGTTTCAAGTTTCCGGTGGCCCCCGTGCCACTGTCGCTATGGATGTTTGGTATTTCTACAAAAGGCGGGCCTCATTGCTCTCTCCAAGCTACTCTCCCCGATACCAAAGCTCGCAAGTATGAGTTCCGTCGACTCTGCCACCGTTCAAAGCCTTTTACAAACCAATCAGGCACCTAGCTCTTCGGAAGAGGCTTGCATAATCGACACCATCTGCAGCCTCGACGATGACCTTGTCGCAAAGGATACTCTCGAATATCACCTTCTCTCTAGGCTCAACACGCTTCAGCAGGAACACAAGGATCTCCAAAGCAAAAGGGACAGGTGCAGTGGCATCCTGTCTTCCGTTCGACGCGTGCCAGAGGATATTGTGTCTATCATAGTTGGCATGGCATATTGTCAGGATAAACCTTTCCAGCTTCTCGAATACGCTCGTGTGAGCCTTCGATGGAGGGCAGCCATATTGGGGACACCGCGCTTATGGACTTTCATCACCTTACCCAAGATTGTGAGAGTGGATTACACACGAGTCATCTCTGGAATAAATGCGTGGATAAGGCATTCGGGTGTCCTCCCGCTGACCGTGTCGTTTGACGTCAATTGTGCCCCAGCCTCCATGAAGCTTTTGGATGCTCTCGCCATCATATCTGGAGCAGAAGACAAGCATAGATGGACCAATATGCACATTGGACATAGGTTCATGAGCCCTCTCATGAATGGCGAGGGTCCATCAAACTTTCACAACCTGCACACAGACAATTATTTGTCAATGTCCGAATGTGTGTGATCTGCTCTCACATCACTTACTCTTGTTACAGAACACCTGTTTCTGTACCTAGATTTCATTTCCCCTTGGTGCAATCTACGCAAGCTCCGCCGGGAATCTGCATCATTAGCATCTGAATATCTGCTAATCGTCAGCGATTGCCCTAACTTGGAGGATTGCATGCTCACCTTCGTCATCTATGAGAATGCCCAAGATCATTCGGAGGCTGACGTGAGCACTGTCACTCTCAAACGCTTGCAGAAACTGTCGCTTGTGAATCTGATCCCTGAAACCAGCGGCGTATCCCTCCAACTCCTGAATGCACCCAACCTAGCCTATCTTGCAATCCGCGCAAATATGCGATTCGGCGAGCCTTCTGTCCCCGTTCAGACCAATACAGCTATCACATCCGACATAGGCGACTTCTTACGGAAATCTGGATGCAACATCAGAAAGCTAATGCTTGCAAAAGTAAACCTGCACGAAATGCAATGCCTCCTGAAATTGCTTCCTTACCTCAACCACGTCACGCACCTCGTAGTATCCAATAAAGCTCATGCTTATCCCGGTGAGAGACTCGCTACGCGCTCGGCGACCTAAACAACACACACAACTGCGGAGCGAGATCCTAACTAGGTCGAGCGACGCTCTACTAGCTTCAGAAATATGTAGTGTGCTGTACTCCACAGTGTTTGTTTTATTTAGCTAGCTGACTTGTAGACTGCGCCTCGCGGTTCGTTTAAAGTGGGTATGAGGGATTATTCAAATACACGTTTTATCTTCGTTTCAAGCTTCGTTTTATCACAAGGATGAACGGTTTTATTGATTTTAAGGTTTTATGTTTTTAGAAAAGCTCTCTAAGATGCTACTAGCTCGACTTTCGAAGCACTAGCTGCTCTGGAGGCTCGGAACTCGTCTGAAACTAAGGCCGCACTGTGCGCTACCTTCTGAACGATCTGCTAGCCCACTTGGACTCTGTTTCTGACTTTCTCTAGGCACTCTTCCGGCCTCTAAGCACTCTTCTGGCTTCTAAATTCTTGGACCTTGTCCTCAAGAACTTCTCTTTAACACTAAGCCTTCTTCTGGCTTTCAAACGAACTCTATTGAAGTCAAACTGATCCTTTATTCGCCCTCTTTCTTACTAGACACTGTGTCTTAGCTCGAAATAAAACTGGGAAGAGATTGCTTAAGGTAACTAGCTACAAAAGTACATCTTTTATACTACAGCTATGTGTGGTTCTGGTATGCGAATAAAAATAGAGTAAAACATTCTTATCTCGTGTAAATAATGCCTGCAGGCAATGGGTATAGGGTTGAGTATTCCAGGTGACCAGATAGAGGTCAAGGATTTGGAAATTCATCCTATTTTAGCGCGCTAGGACGCTCCTGACTTCCGCGTACCATGCGCATCATGCGTGCGTCTCGGCTAGCGGTGCCGCTTTATTCCGGATCTGCGGCCATCATTGATGCCGGTTCCTTCTTTCCTTTCTCATCCTATTACCACTTTTGGTAGTCCCCCGGGTAGAGGGTAGAGCGTGCGTCTAACTAACGCGTCCGCGTCCCGTGCGTTTCTCCGTAAGTCACAAGATACGCTTGCTAGTAGTCGACGCATTCGCGTCTAGCTTTCACTAGCTGTGTCTCGCGCTCCTAGTTGTAGTATTTCGTAGCTAGCTATTCAGCAATACACTGATTGTACTGAATTCGCCGCACACTAATTCCAAAGTATCCAGAAGTCTTTTAAATTATTCCCCATAGTGCGTTTATGCCTCGCTAGTCGTTTATGACTTATGCGTTCTGTGTTTTACTGCCTGATAACTTTTAACTGTCTCCCGGCTTATCATACGGACTCAGCTAGCTCTGAACCGCGTCTGATTACCATTGTCACAGGTTATATGACAACTAGTAGTCGCATAGCTAGGCCTTAGACTACTAACTTGGGTAGGTTATAGTCTCTCTGTCTCGGTTATATTCTATAGGTAAAAGATGATATATTCGCGAAATTCACGCGTGGCCGGTTTGCGGCCCTATCAACGTCCTGGAGTGCGCAAAGAAGAAGATGGTGCTCGAGTATGCTAGTGCGTGATCATATTTCCCTGCTCTGCACACATTGTTTATTCTAACCGCCATGTGCTCGCCCTGTTTTCGGTCAGTTATTAACCAAATGGATACGTCACAAGCCCATCTGAGCTCCAAGGCCCCCACGAAAGACATGAACAAGCCTGATAATTCGAGCAAGGATGAATTGACTGCTGCCTTGAAATATGGTGCTCAGAAGATGTAAGCATGCATTTTGTTATATGCGCGCATTTATCGCTCAAATCAAACTTTGTGGATAATAGGTTAGATAAGGATGATACCCAGCAAAATAAAAAACTTGATGAAATGGACCTTGACGATATCCTGAACCATGCCGAAGACCACGAGACGACGCAAGCAGGCGAAGGTGTCGGTGCCTCTCTCGGTGGCGAGAACTTCCTTGCTCAGTTCGCAGCTGCCAGCGACGTCAAGAATGACATGAATTGGGAGGATATCATCCCTCTCGACGAATGTCAAAAGTTCGAGGCGGACGAGGATGAGCGACGGGCAGAAGAGTCGATCAATAATGAGACTCGTAAATGAACGCATGCTCAGGTGTCTTATGAGGGTATGGACGTTGACCAGCCCACTCCTGCGTCTGCACCCAAGAAGCCTAAGGCACCTGGTCCAACAAGGAAGACAGCCAGCCAGAAGGTGATGGAGCTCAAGGAGCGAGATGTCCGTTTGTTGATCCGGAGTCTACAGCGGTGGGGCGACATTCACCAACGATATGATGTTATGGTATGTTTCTCTTTCGAGATATTCGACAGATGCCGCAGACGGGATACTAACTTGTTCCTATACATAGGTCGCCGAAGCCAAACTGCAAGACAAGAATAAGGGCATCATGTTCGATGTTGCGGAGGAGATCATCGAGATCTGCGCCCAGGCTGTTAAGGACATCGAAGAGCAGAAACGTCTGCGGATTGCATCAGGTGAAACACTGACTAATGCGCAGAAGAGTAAAGCGGTCCTGGTTACCTGCCGCGGGGTAGGCAATATTGTTAGAAGAGATCCACACCAAGATGGTCATGAAGGAGGCTGCACCCAGGCAGAAGCAGACAGCATTGCCGACGAGTCGACAGATGTCATGTCGGAGAAGAGATGGGAAGTAGTAGCCAAAGTCCTGACGTCTGTGATATCTGCGATGGTCTCGACACTCCCTCCTACTTATGCTTGTTCGAAATTGTTTACGATGGTGTCTCGTCGTCTGAGCATGCTTTCATCTTCGTTTAGAGGTTTGCAGTGGTTTGTCGAAGTATTGAGATGCCCAAGGCTACACCCAAGATGCTGGTGATGCATCGAGTGATGTCGGAGATGATATTAAACTCAATGAAGAGTTTTGCTGCAATCGCGAAGGCTACGATAATGCGAAATCCAGACGTTTTGGAGGTTTTGGCTGCATAGTGTAGCGCGATGCCTTGTGGCCAAGCGCCAATGAGGATGAAGTCCTTCATGAACGGCGACTGAAACATTTTTTCAGTCATCATGACTGAGATTTCACACGCTCATTGTACAAGACGCCATTATACTTCCAAGTCCACACTGCTTCCCAAAATCACATGGCTCATGACCTCCTAAATCCCTGTGAACTCCGCGGTTTAATCTTGCTATTGAACAATGTACCATGCCTTCCCCCGCACTTGATAGACGTTCCGTCAAAGTTGGAGGCAGCTCTCAGTTCCCTGCCAACCTCCAATGTAAGTTTCTCTCCTGATTCAATTGAACGTTAGATTTATTCTTTTGCAGTCTATGTATACAGATAATACTAATATGTTTTATAATTATCCAACTCCCCAAAATGAAAGGTTCTTTGTGAGTTAATTTGTTCCTGTATGCCAACCAAAGGTTCTCAACTTCCTTCAAAGAACGTTCACCCTCCAGGACCTTCTGCGACAGACGATTTAACACCGAGGGGCCACGCTTTCTTTCCTGTAACACCGCTTGCAAGTCGAGGTGCCCACGGACCGAGCTCTCCTGGTACAACTGTCAATCCGGGTATTTTTGCAACACCTACTGGACGTCTCATTGCAACACCCAGACGTCTTTTTTCTCCTCCACCCTTGTCTCCATATCCTTCACCTCACTGTGGTGCACCTTATTTCCATGATCCATTGTTGAGCGATCGTTCCTCCAATTTCCACTCTGTCGATCTATTTTCAAGCGCTTTTGTCTCACCCAGCAACCAGGAACTTCTTTCCGATTCTGCTCAGAATGTACGTTCTACTCTTGGCCGTCGACAACGATCTTCCAGTCCATGTCCAACTCCAACAAATCGAAGACGCTTGCAGCTTGGAGGAGAACTGAGATTAGGCCATCAGATGGATGATCGAAGGCCAATGGGTGGTGCTGGTGCTGACGGCGACGCTGGTGCCGACAACGACGCTGGTGCCGACAACGATGCTGGTGCTGACGGCGACGCTGGTGCTGACAACAATGGTAGTCGAGGACGTGGTCAAGGACGTGGTCGAGGTCGCGGTCGAGGTCGCGGTCGAGGTCGTGGCCAACATGGGCAAGGAGGAGGAAATCCAATCCACCTGTAGTCGCTGGTATCATGTATGATTCCTAGGCTGTGGGCTAACTACGTTATACATCTATAGCGGGTTTGGGCCGCTTAGGCCGCAGCCTAAGGCCATGTATATACTATATACAATGTGCCGGGGGTGCCGGGACAGATTGTGGGGTCATTGCTGGGGGCGGGCAATAGTAAACATGGGTCAACAATGCAGGAAATGGTGTCCGGGACTGTAATTTGGGTGCTGCTCGTCGTTGGAGGCGCTTTTAGGCGCGGGAAAAATTCTAGTAGGGTCTATAAATATATTCTGACCTGCCCCCACCCTTTGCGCACCTCGGGGAGAGCGGGGATGGGTGGATTGACGAGAATGGCTTTGGATGACGTTCCTATTTGGGGCGGGGCTGCTGTCAAACAACTGTCAACAATGCAGGAAATGATGCGCGGGCTTGTATTTTGGCTTGCGCTCATCGTGCGGGGCGGTTGTGGCTGCGGAAAAAAATCCAATAGGGTCCAGCAATATATTGCTATCCATTGCCGCCCTTTGCGCACCTCACGGGGGGCGGGGATGGGTGGATTGAGATGGATGACTTTGGATGACATTCTAAAATTAGATAGAAAGCGCCGGTGTGATATTTTTAGATGCCAGTGCTTGTGCCTGATTCATTATCTATAGATTAGATAGCCAGAAAGCGCCCTAGCTAAATATTTTTAGATGTCGACGCTCGTGCCTCGGCGCCTGCCCGTTATCTATAGATTAGATACTTTGCATTAATCCCACGCTGCTGCATGATTAAAAATAGACATCCTTCATTTTGTCCTGCTGCCTCTCAGCTCGAAAATCTCAGGTAAAAAAAAGGGTAAATAGAAACTTTCAATATATTTTATAAGGTATACAACAAATACAATGAAATATGGGACTGAAACGAGGACAAGAGAAAAAGGAGGGCGCATATCGACGTGAGTAACACACGTCGTCGCCTCTCCTGCTGCTGCTTGTCCTCGTCCTTGTCGTCGTATCGCTGCCGCCGCCGCTCCCACCTCGCTGTCGCCGCCGCTCCCACCTCGTTGTCGCCGCCATAACGGGGCAACAGCAGGAGGGGCCATGTTGCTGGCGTTGCTTCCACCTCGTCGTGCTGGCGCTGCTCCCTCCTCGCCGCCGTCGCCGTATTTGAATAGCAGCTGTCGTGCTGTGGCTCCTCCCACCTCGTCCGTCGCCGTCGAGCTGCTGACGCTGCTCCTCCGAGCAGCAGCAGCGCTCGTCCTGCTGCTACCCCTGGTCGTCACCGTATGCGACCAGCAGCAGTGGACGCCGCTGCTGCTGCTCCCGCCTTGTCGCCGTCGCCGTATACGAGCAGCAGCCGCCGTCATGCTGCTGCTGCCATACGGTGACGACGAGGACGAGCAGCAGCGGTGGGCGCTGCTGCTGCTGCTCCCGCTTTCTCGCCGTCGCCATATACGAGCAGCAGCCGCCGTCATGCTGCTGCTGCCATACGGTGACGACGAGGACGAGCAGCAGCGGTGGGCGCTGCTGCTGCTGCTCCCGCTTTCTCGCCGTCGCCATATACGAGCAGCAGCCGCCGTCATGCTGCTGCTGCCATACGGTGACGACGAGGACGAGCAGCAGCAGTGGGCGCTGCTGCTGCTGCTCCCGCTTTCTCGCCGTCGCCGTATACGGGCAGCAGCCGCCGTCGTGCTGCTGCTGCTGTGTCCACTTCATCGACGTCGTGTACAAGCAGCAGCAGCGGTCACCCTGCTGCTGCTGCTCGCATCTCCTCGTCGGTCGCCGTATACGTATAGGAGCAGCAGCAGCGGTGGTGCTGCTGCCCGTGTTCCCCTGTCGTCGTCACCGTATCCGACCAGCAGCGGCGGTGGTGCTGTTGCTGCTCCTCCCGTCTCGTTGTCATCTATTCGTATACGAGCAGCAGCAGCGGCCGTGCTGCTGCTGCCGTTCCCTCGTCGTAGTCGCAGTCGTACCCATATACAAGCAGCAGCAGCGGTCGTGCTGCTGCTGCTTCTTCCACCGAGTCGCTGTCGCCGTATCGTCGTGTCCGCGCAGCCAACGGAATAAGGACAGCGACGACGACCATTCCACGGTCGTCGTCATCTCGTCGTCTTGCCTGTGGATTGGGTAAGTGAAGGGATGGAGAGAGGAAGAACATAAAACGAATCGAGTCATACGACTCGATTCGTTGCGCACCGGGCGGGTCTCCCTCTACCAGGGTCTCCCCTCGCGTCTTCTCACCCGCACCTCCTTTCGATTCGCTTGGACACCCAAGTAGTGGCAGTGGGAGGAGAAGGAGTGGCGTGGCGTGGCCGGATGGTTCAGCGAGCGAAGACGAAAGTGGAAGACTTTCAAGTTGGGCGTCCAACGATGTTAATCGTGGTTCAAGCGGACCTTGAAATCCCGGACCGCTCGATTTCCGGTGCTTTCTGGTCGTCGAGGACAAGCGTCAACGCAGTCACGTAGTTCTAGGAGCTTTGAGAGCTCGATATATCATTAGAAATTATGTATTTAAATCAAATTAACCATAACTTATTCTGAATCTCTAAATATGCTAGCCTACACGGATGAAATACAGGCGCATATGCACAGGGGTGGTGATTTCGGGCGCTTGAAATCAAAAACGCTACAGGTAGCCTCCTCGAGGCCTCATAAATTTAAAATAACATCTGAGATATTTTATATGCGTCCGTTTAAAGTGTTCTAGATACTTTAAGAAGTTCCAAGAAAATGTGGAGGGACGGAAACTTGAAATGACATGGAGAAGGTTGGATTGCTTTAAGATTTCTTACCGTTTCATGCATAACTTGACCGCAAAGTGTATAGCATTAGATATATCTTTACCTTGTCCAAATAAATTTTAGAACTATCATTCTATTTACTATTTCTAGTGAATTAAACACTTTTCAAGCATTTCAAGATAGTTCTCGTGGTCCTACAGGCAAGATAGAGAACTCGAAATGTCCGTTAATCACCTCGCGCCGCAATCGACGGATCGGAGTCTGACCGGTCCGAGTGTACCAGCCAATCACATCACTCTCGGCAAACGCCGGATAACCATCAACGACGTTGCATCGTCGTTGATGGTTATCTCCAACCACCACCAGCACCCTCCTTCACCTCTCCCTCATCCACCCCGCCCCACGAAGGCTCAAAAAAAAGGTACTTTTATAAATTGATATTCCTTATATTCATTTGCTAACTAATTTAACCCACCATCTAGGATCCTACGACACGACCAAACCTGCGGGATGCCGGGTGCCCCTCTCCCTCGTTGAGGTAATGTGGGCCGGCTCTGGAAGGAGATGGGAGGGAGATGAGGGGTAAGGACACGAGGGGAGACCCTGGTAGAGGGAGACCCACCCGGTGCGTAACGAATCGAGTCGTATGACTCGATTCGTTTTCTGTTGTTTTTTTTCCTGTCTCCATCCCTTCACTTACCAAATCCACAGGCAAGATGACGAGATGACGGCGACCGTGGAATGGTCGTCGTCTCTGCCCTTATTCCGTTAGCTGCGCGGACACGACGATGCGGCGACGGCGACGGTGATTCGGTGGAAGCAGCAGCAGCAGCAGCACGACCGCTGCTGCTGCTCGTACACGGCGACGACGTCGAGGTGAGAGGAGCGGCACAACGATGGCTGCCGCTTGGATACGACGACCACGACGGCGAGGTGGGAGCAGCGCAGCACGACGGTTGCTGCTGCTCAGGTACGTCGACGACGGCGGACGGCAGCGGCAGCAGCACGACGGCTGCTGCTGGGATGACGATCACGAGGTGGGAGCAGCAGCAGCGATCGTGCTGCTGCTGCTCGTATACGGCGAGGACGACAACGTGGGTGCAGCGGCAGCAGCCCAACCGGTGCTGCTGCTGCTGGGATACGGCGACGACGACGGGGAAACAGCAGCACCACGAGCAGTGCTGCTGCTGGTATACGAGTACGATGATGACGACGACGACGAGGGCGGAGCAGCAGCACGATCGGTGCTGCTGCTCGTACACGGACACGACTACGATGACGAGAAGAGCGGAGCAGCAGCAGCTGCTCGTATACGGCGACGGCGACAAGGTGGGAGCAGCAGCAATGGCGCTGCCGCTGCTCGGATATGGTGACGACCACGAGGAGCAGCAGCAGCGCCTATTGATGCTGCTCAGATACGGTTATGGCGGCGAGGTGGGAGGAGCAAGGGCGGCAGCAGCGATGTGACGACCAGGAGGAGAACGAGGACGAGCAGCAGCAGGAGAGGCAGCGACGTGCGTTACTCACGTCGATATGCGCCCTCCTTGTTCTGTTATCTTCGTTTCACTCCTGTGTCTTATTTTATTTGTTGTATATCTTATGTCCAGTACATATTATATTTCAAATATATTCAATGTTTTCTATTTAATCGTTTTTACCTGAAGTTTTTGAGCATAGACGACAGCTGGCCAAATGAACCGTGCCTATTTTTAAGCAGGCAGCAGCGTGGGATTAATACAAAGTATCTAATCTATAGATAACGAAATCAGGCGCCGAGGCACGAGCGTCTGCATCTAAAAATATGTAGCTAGGGCGCTTTCTAGCTATCTAATCTATAGATAACGAACCAGGCACAAGGAATTACATTCTAAAAATATCACAATGGCGCTTTCCATCTAATTTTAGAATGTCATCCAAAGTCATCCTTCTCAATCCACCCATCCCCGCCCCCCGTGAGGTGCGCAAAGGGCGGCAACGGGTAGCAATATATTATCAGACCCTATTAGAATTTTTGCCCTGCCCGAAACCATCCCTAACGACGAGCACAAGCCAAAATATAATCCCGAGCATTAAATCCTGCATTGTTGACATCTATTTACTATCAGCCCCGCCCTAATTGGGAGTGTCATCCAAAGCCAAGCGCCCCAATCCACCCATTCCCGCCCCCCCGCAGGCGCGGAAACACCCAGGATAGGTCAGAATATATTTATAGACTGCAAAAGATTTTTTCCACGCCCGAAAGCGGCCCCAATAATGAGCAGCAGCCCCGCCCCAAACCGCATCGGAACAGGCATGGCATTAAAAATAGATTGAAAGTGCCCAAATTTAAAAATAGATTTCCAGGAACAATGATGTCACAGAAATGATGCTCTCCCGGAAATACCAGTTATTTTTAGAACGTCATCCAAAGTCATCCTTTCAAATCCACCCCGTCCCGCCCCCCATAGGGCGCGCATATGACGGATTTGGATAGAGAAAAATCAGGGCTACGCAATGGTATTTTTCCCCCACCCAAAACCGCCCGCGACGATGAGCAGCACCCAAAATACATCCCCGGACATCAATTCCTGCATTGTTGACATGTATTTACTCTCACCCGCCCCCAGCAGCAGCTGTATATGCTGCCCCGGCACCCCGGCAGCCTTTTAAAAGTGTCTTGCATGGCCTTAGGCCACGGCCTAAGCGGCCCAAACCCGCTATAGATGTATCACGTAGTTAGCCCACAGCCTAGGAATCATACATAATTCTAGCTTACAAGGCTGATCCAATCAACAAATGTCCAACTCGTGGTGCGGCTGCTCCTCCTGCATGGACCTATGACCCTCGCCCGGTTTATAACCCAGATTTACAAGAAGAGGTTTTTGAACCATCTCGAGATGTACAGGATGCTGACGAGGGCCAGAATGACCAACATCAGCAGCTTGGCCACATTCCTGGGGGGCCTTCTGATCATCCAGAACCTGAAAATCAGGTTCTGTCTTCGCCGGGGTACCACTTTGTCCTGGATCTCGCTATGGCATGTAGGACATTCATCTTCGATCCTGCCAATGACATGAACCCGATTGCTCAAATATTCAAGGCGCTCAAGACCGGCCACAATGATTCTGGAGATGGTAGCAGGCACTCTAGACTGGTATCTATCATGTCTGTTGACAGTCTAGAAAATATCGCCAGCCGTTGTTTTATGGCTGAGGAAAATGTTGCTGTTACGGATTTCGTGTTCATGGTCAATGCGATCCAGCTTCGATGCAAGGTCATCAGGTCAGTTTTATTGAGCTATCTCTACAATTTACTCTGAATGAATTTGATATCTAGCACTTGCAAGAGTACGAGAAAGAAGAAGACAGCCATTCTCGATGCCATCCAGAGTGAAAGGAGTACTCGAACCTTGGCAAGATATGTATCTGATGCCGCCAAATTCTGTCTATTGGCAGGTGGGGGTAAGTTCTTTTAATTCCTGAATTTTGTTAACTTATTGACTGTTTTCTAGCCTCTTTCTTTATCTTGGCTATAGCTGCTGCAGCGAATCTTCGATCAAATATTCGAAATCTCACTCACGATATTATTCTGAGAATTAATTATCTATTGAGATGTCCCAATCCTGGTACGTTTTTTATTCTATTTGTGATACTCTAAATAAACACCAATTCTAGACCACACTCTTGGAAAACTCGTCATTCAGGATATAATTCCTGTGATTGCATTGTCGAGGACACAATTTCGTGTGGCTTTTTCAACGATGTTCACCCAAGAGCTTCTCATCAGCCGAGGAGTTCTTCCTGAAATAGAGGCTGGCGACTTGCAGCGGTCCGATGAATTTTTCAACTCAATAACCTATAAGTAAGACATCCTTTTCTTAACATTTCATTCTATTAACGAATTTCTATAGTGCCTTCATCAAACGTCGCTGCATACGCACCTGGGCTAGCTGCTACTCTCCTTTAGAGGGTTTGGTTCCAGTCATACCATATTATCTGATAAACCATTCTGTCTTATCTTCGACCCCAACATCTACTCAAGACCCGCCAAACATTAATCATACGTCAGTGGATGACATTCCTTCCCCGCTCTCCAGCCTGGATGATGATGAAGACCTCAACTTTAATTCTCAATCCAAAGACGCCTCCAATACCAACCTGTACACTATCAAGACCAACTACAATCCCTCTCTGGATCGTAATATGAAAACAGAATATAAAGACAAGACAGACAAGACAGCTAGCTATACATTTACGCAGAAGGAGAGAAAATTTGCAAGCTTGGCTGACAATTGTGATTCATTGCTGGATATTACCACCAAAGTCAGTCGTCTTTGAGCTCTTCTTTTCTATTTCTGATATTGTTTCTTGATAGCTTCGAAAACAGCTGCATCTTGGAAAGAAAACCAGAGGTCGTTACTTGAATATCACTCATGATAACTTAAACGGGTACGTCTTAATTCCTTGTTAATTTATAAAAATTAGACTCAACTTTTTTCCTATCAGAAAGCGCCTCCGTGTTAATGATATTAATGACAACATTATATTGTTGGTCTGTCCAGATCTACCTCAACACTTGCGTGATCGCCTTTTGGCATCTTTAAAGGCAGCTTGTCCGAACTACATGAAATGGACCGACTCTGAAGCCCTCAAAGAATTCTATCGCTTTCTGGCTCTGCATTTCGCATGGTGGAACCGCTATACTGCAAGTGTATGTTTGCTTTATTTTATTTCAGATATCTTGTTAAGACTTAGATACGTTTGTTTCTTAGGGGAAAGGCGCTCCTTCCAATGTTGATCCAGCAACTTTGAGAAAGGAGGGCCTTAGGCGACCCAATACCTCAATGTTTACTCCTCACACCTCCAAGGAGTTCCAACTACACATGGAGGAGTACAAGTGTTTGGAAGAATGCTTCCAAGATGTCTTTGATTGGATCAACAAAACGGTAAGTTCGACTTTGTTTTTAATTAATT
>JADNRV010000135.1:0-146371 GCA_015499995.1 Flammula alnicola
TCCTCTTGACCCATTTGATTGATCTTCGGATAGATAGACCTAAGAGCTAAGATTCTCTCGCTACTAGGTTCATCGGCAACGCCCGTCGTGTTCTTGTATAAACTGCAACACAGGATCGCTTGCTACATTCCATTCAGGATTTTGCAGCATGGTATCCGCCATTCATCAATCTCATCATCCTTAAACTGTAGATCATGCGCGAACGTCACCCGTGGCGCAGAAGCGTTATTCCTTCTTGGCTTCTCATATTCCTCATCTACAACCTCCTCAATTAAGACTGGCTGTCTGGTTTTGGTTATCTTTTTGGCAAACGCTTTAGTGACCGGACTATCAGGCGAACCGAATAGGTTCTTGAGTGGTACGGTTACTGGCGTATCTAGGATAGCAGCCAATATCTTTTCTGAGTCGACTTCGTCTTCTATGGGTGCACGGTTTTTGTATGCCGGCCCCGGTCTCGTTTCTACTTCTCTAGGCTTAGGCGCGCCTGTAGGTCGTGCAACATATCGCAATGCTGGTACGTCCACATATGGCAACTCCTTGGTTCTTGGTGGATCAATTGCCGCTTTAGGTAATACCTTAGACGCCACTTGATCTCTTTTGCTTCTGCGGGGGGGACCTCTCCTTACGTCCTCCTCCTCTTGCTCATCGCTCTCCTCTTCTTCTGACTCCTCTATTTCTACTCGACTCTTGCGGTTTCTGTCCTCAGGGGCCTTGGGTCTTCCGGAAGAGGTCGGTTTCTTCACAGTCCCAGGCTTTCCCATCCTTGAACTATTCAAAAACCCGACAGTTCTCATCCTCCTCTTCAATTCCGTCGAGGGGTGAGGGTTGTCTTTCCTCCGCTATCATTCTATCGACTGTCTCTCTCCCTAATAGCTGCGCTAACCCATTTAACAATTGCGAAACCCTTGGATCTTGCATGTCTTGTAACATAACGTCTTGGATTTGATCGCTTCCCTGATAGAACGATTGCATATTCACTTTAGCCATTGGTATAATACCTGGCCGATTTTTGTACAATTGTTCAACCAGCTCCTTGCGTGATTTCTCGCCATCGGCAGGTAGTGGTGACCCATCAGGTAACTTTAGCCATCTGTCAATACGTTTGATCCATTTCAGGTCCATATGCCTAATTGCATG
Source organism: Flammula alnicola (assembly GCA_015499995.1). Taxonomy (NCBI): domain Eukaryota; kingdom Fungi; phylum Basidiomycota; class Agaricomycetes; order Agaricales; family Strophariaceae; genus Flammula; species Flammula alnicola. The sequence goes on from JADNRV010000135.1 coordinate 1,138, forward strand.
CGGGCATTCCTGCATTCTGTGTCCCTTTTCTCTACAATAGTAGCATTCATCGGGATATGGTCTGCTGTTACCCGCTCCTGAGTTGTACACATTATTCCTTGGGTATGGTTGTTGGTAAGAGTAGGGCTGCGACGCTCCCGCCTGTGGCTGGACCGCCTGAGTTTTTACTGCTGAAATCAGCTGCTCGAAGCGTCGGTCCATTACTTGGCTGTACTGCCGCATTTCCTGCTGCTGCTGCTGCTGGATTTTTAAGGAATCCGCCAGTCGCGCTACAGTCTCTTCCATTTTAATAGTTTCCTCTCTTCGTTCGCCTGAAGCTCCGCGACCCAGGTCTTCGCCTACATCTAACGGCTGTGAAGCCCGCCTTGCTATGATAACCGCGATTTCGATCACCTGCTTCCATTTGTAGCGATCTTCTACTCTCACTTCTATGGTAGCCGGCGTCGTCGGCGTTGTGCTTGTAGATGCCCCTTGCGCGTCTGCCAAATCGTCCATTTTATCTCTCAGCCGTTGCCGAAAGTCGTCTGACAGGCACGTTAGGAAGTCTATCACCAGTTCTTTATTTGACATAAGCGCTGGCTCTACTAACAGTTTTTCGGCCTCAGCTACGAAAGCTCGTTTCAAGCCTAGTAGCGCATGAAGGTCATCTTTAGGTATCCCATGCCTCCCAGCTTTCTCTGCGCATATCTTTTTGAAATGCTTCAGTGAGCCTCTTTCGAGCGCGGCAGCTTCTGGATAGCTTTTGATGACTTCGTCTTTAAAAGCTTTCCAGTTTCCGGTTTTATACTCGTCGAAGGCGCTCCATTCTGCTTCAGTCTCTGCCGGGGCATATTTGCCTAGCAACTTTATTTTCTCTTGATCAACCGTGATAGAATGAGTAGAATAGAGATCCTCCATGCGAGATATAAATCTCAGCAATTCGGACTCCTTGTCTGGATCAAACTTCGGCGCATCTCGTGTTCCTGGTGCTGGCATACCCATCTTAGTAGATCTAGTTGGTATGTGCGGTGTTTGGAAAGGTTCTTGTAACGTATCTTCCTCTTCCTCTTCTGGTGGGGAGGTTGCTCTTTGTATAGGTACAGAAGCCGTCCTACATAATACTCTGCGAGATGTGCTTTGAATATTATTGAAGGATCTGACTTTCTGGCTGTAGTCTGAGCGGGTTTTCTCTCTCGAGACTGGTTCTTTCTTCTTTGGTAATGGTAAAGGTAAGGGTTCTGTCCCTGCCCTTATAGAATTATAGGTGGTGCGTGGTGCTGGTGCCCTTGATGAAGAAGCTACCGCTGACGCAGGCTTATTGGCGCTCTTGTTCCCCTTGTTAGGATTACTTGAGCCCTCAATTTTGTATGGTTTTAACCGTTAAACGATTCAAATCCTATACAGGTTGAAGCACGACTTTCTGTATGAATAATCGACGCCTCTTTTACCGCTACCTCGTATCAAATATCTTAGAAACCCCCCCTCGCGGTGGGCTCCAGATAAAGATGCTTAGTGCGGGGTGTGTGTGAACTACTAGATAATCAAGTAGTCGCGTTTAATAGACTCGGTAATGTCTATTAAAGGATCACTATCAAATCTAATCTGCTTCACTTTTAATACTACTAGTCTACACTTCAAACACCCAAATCAATGTTTAGTTGACTTAGTTCGTCCAAGGGGAGGATAATAGTTTTATAGTATCGATACCTGATGAAAGGTTTGCGATAAAAGAAGGTTTCTAACTAAGTAACGGCTGGGGCAAGGCCTTAGACGCGTTAATAGTCAATAGGTCGTTTTAAGTCCAATAGACTTGTGTGATTTCGTAACTGGTGGCCTGAAACTAGTGCTCTATGCACAAACTGCTAGCTGATCTCGTTCTAACTTGTTCTCCAATTGAGAAGATGGCTCTATGCCCTTTACTTGTCTTTACTTGTCTCAAAAACTCTACTAGTGGAAAGAGGCGCGCAGACTCCTTATCTGCCGACACTACAGTTCCTAAACAATGGCCAGAGGCGCGTAGACGCTTCGTCTACTGACACTACAGTCCAGGTCCCCAGATGTCCTTTGACAAAGGGTAGGTTTTGAACAAGTCACTTAGACAGGTTCCTTGGCTTATAACTCTCTTTCTTTGGCTTGGAAGCGCACTTAGACACTTGTTCTCTCTCTTAACAGTTCGTTTATATCGTTACTTGGTTTCTTTTATATTATGGGACTCTCGCTTTGAAGCTACCTAGTACTTAGAGGCGAAACACTTAAGATATAACTCTTAAGCGCTTGTATCTTGTGGGTGGTAAATTGCTTGTCTTCTACGGTGTTACAGGGCTGCTTATATACTACTGAGATGATATATTATTACATAGACGCAATGACGAGAATATAGAGATTTCATGGGCATTTGTGCGCGAGCGGCGGCCTTGTGGAGTACAGTTTCCGTGCTCACCCGCTCAATCATGCCTTTTTGGTTGGATCGGGAGCTCAGATCGTCGTCGGTTCGGCTAACTTAAGCGCCTAAGACTTAATCCTCCTCGACCGCGTGGTATACAAGCTCGTGACCTTTCGTTTTCATTGGTATCTTGTCCTGTCATTGGCTATAGACTGACCGGAGCATAGACGCGCCTACATCTCATCGGAGACGCTCGGGCAATCCACGCACGTTCTGTCCGAGATAATGCTCGTGATTAGGGTTGTAACCCTTCGTCCTCTGTACCCGATACTCTGGTACCCTTGGCGTGCATCTGGGATCTCGCTATGTCGAGTTATGCACCCCGGAAATCTTCCTGTACCCAGTTATTACCCGATATGGTATGTGTTCCCAATTAGGTATCCCTCTGATCCGAGCTTTGATCGGCGTTGCTACAGGCGCGTTTATGGGCGTCTGCTTTACCCCGGCTGCTCCACTGTCCTCGATGCCTTCGGCAATGTCACGCGACCTGTCCTGTAGTGTGCCTAGATGTCCGTTCTTTTAATCTAGAGATCCGCGCCCTCGCTGCATAGGCCGGATGGTTAAGATATTACTGAAAGGCGCCTATTTCCGTACACTTCATTAGATGTATTGACTAGTATCTCAATAGTTACTAATGATAATGTCTTTAATTGACCGCGCGTTCCTCGTTATCTTGCATAGTTTCCTCTAGTCCTTAGTAGTCTTGTTATTGTAATGTCCAGACTTGTAACATTGAGACTACATTGTAAGCTTTACTAAGTGCTAAAAATAGCTCAGGTAAGGAGAATAGTATTCCGTTCAGAGCTAGCCGCTCGCGGTCTCTTCAGCGCGGGCGAGGGAAAGGCAAAGGAAGAGGTGGGGAAAGAAAGATTAATGACGTTCGACCTCATTGATCTGTTATCCGGCAATTTCCGAGACTCAAACTCGGCACCTCATTCGAGGGCTAAATAATTATTGGGATACATTAGCAATGAAGCATAGAGTATTAAACTCAAAGTCTGTGTTTGATTAAAATTCTACAGTCTGTTTATCAAGTCTTGCTGAGATCTTGCATTAGGAGGAGGTGATTTCAGTCATTTGAGATCGAGAATCTTACTTTGGTCTTATTCTAAGTGTATTGAATGCAAAATAACGTCGCATAATTATTGTCTGAATCGAATTAAAGGGTTCTAGATACTTGATAAGGTCAAGAGATGTTGTGGAAGGTCAAAACTCCAAAATGTCATGTTGATAGGCATATTTTCCAAAGGTTTATCACTCGCTCCATGCCTCAGTTGACGAGAACACATCTATCGAGGCACATATTTTCAAAACCACCACAAAGACTTCTGAATAGCGAGGTAATGCCAGTTTATAACCAAAATATACTTTCTCCAGGGGCTTCCAGCAGGGTTCTTGTACGGCTGAATGCAAGATAGAGACTTCAAAATGGCCGAAATCACCACTGTCTCAAGCAAGATCAATTTATTAGGCTGTGGAAATTTTACTTGCGCGGAAAAAATTTATATTTCAGTTATAATAGACATTAATAATCTATACCGATAATACAATAGCTCTCGGATGAGCTGTGGAGTGTCTCGCAGATGTTCGAAACCTCGACAACGGATCGGAGTGTCGCCGGTCCGCGTTTTCCAGCCAATCGGATCGCCTTTGGAAATTGCCGGAGAACAGATCAACAACGTCGAAGGTAGTTGATCTTGATCCTCAGCTACCACCTCTGTGCTCCCTCGTCTCTTCATCGCCCATTCCACCCTCAAAAACATTCAAATTAGGTATACAAGTATTTTTTTCATTGTTCTATTTGTATTTCTAACGTATTTGCCCTCGTATAGGTCTTCTACCATACGAATGAACAGGGCAACAACGTTGCATGCTCCTCCCCTCCTAGAGGGTTCTAGGCCAATTCTTCATGGACATGGGCGGAAGTTGACGATCAGCGACACCAAAGAGAGATAGCAGAGAGAGACCCACGAGGGCATAGAGGGACAGAAGAGGTGGGAGGATGTCAAGGGAGGGCGGTAACACTTTTACTTCAATCCGCAACCTGACTCACCTCTTCTCACAGGTTATACGAGGAGACGACGAACCAAAGTTCGTCGTCTCCTTAGATTCGAACGTCATCTGCGACGTTCGAATCTATGCTTGGACCTCACCATGATGGCCTTACACCACCCGCAAGCCATGTCTGCAGCGCCATTCGGCGTCACCAACCCAGCTGACTAGGCTGTCATTGCGCACGCCAGATTGTGCCCCGTCAACCCGTCAACCACCTCGTCGACCGTGCACGGGCATACAACGTCACCACCACTTCCCCCGATGAATCCACCCACGCCGCGACCATCCACCGACGTATCAAATCACTAGCGTCTCCACTGCGGAAGCTGGATGCACCACCTCACCAGCAATGTCCTCCCTTCAGCGCCCTCGCCACTCACTGCCGACTTCTGTTATAACCAGGTCATCACCTACATCAACACGGTTTGGACGCAGCACCACCAGCAGCACCACTGCTGCTGCTACTGATATGGCGACGGCGAGGAGGTCAGCGGAGCAGCAGCCTGACTGCCGCTGCTCAGACACGACGACTACGGCGAGGTGGCAGCAGCACACCTAGTGCTGCTGCTCAGATAGTACGACAATGACGCCGAGGTGACAGCAGCGGCAGCAGCACGACCACCGTCGCTGCTCATATGCGCGAGGACGACAAAGTGGGTGCAGTGGCAGCAGCAGAACCGTTGCTGCTGCCAGGATATGGTGATGACAACCCCGAGGTGCTTCTGGGATAAGACCGACGACGGTAAGTTGGGAGCAGTGGCAGCAGGATGACAGCAGCTGCTGCTCAGATATGGCGCCGGCGACTCAGGGGGAGTGGGAGGAGCAGCACCATGATGGCTGCTGCTTGGATACGGCAACAACGAAATCGAAGCCGCGGCAGCAGCATGACCGCTGCTGCTGCTCGGATACAGCGACGACGTTGAGTTGGGAGCAGCGGCAGCAGCACGACGGCGATGAGGTGGGAGGAGCAACAGCACGACAGCTGCTGCTCAAATACGGCGACGGCGGTGAGGTGGGGGCAGCGGCAGCACAATGAGATGGAAGCAACGGCAGCAACACGGGCCCTCCTGCTGTTGCCCCGTTATGGCAGTGACAACGAGGGGAACGCCGGCAGCAGCGACACGATGACAAGGAGAGGACGAGGACAAGCAGCAGCAGGAGAGGCGACGACGTGTGTTACTCACGTCGATATGCGCCCTCCTTTTTCTCTTGTCCTCGTTTCACTCCCATATTTCATTTTATTTGTTGTATACCTTATGAAATATATTCAAAGTTTTTCTATTTACTCTTTTTTACCTGAGATTTTCGAGATGGCCTGGGCCACCTGGTCCTCGTGTTGCCATGCAAAGCAATGGCCCTCATCCCTCCAAGTATTTAGTGTGCCCGAAAACATTTAGTGTGCCCGAAAACATACTTAGAGTGTGCGAAAATATACTTAGAGTGCGCGAAAACACATCTAGTGTGCGCGAGAATATATTGCATGTCCCGTAAACATTTTCATACCCCGCGAATATTTTACAGCTGCCCCAGAAATTCTTAAGTCATCCGCGGAGAAATATTCAGTGCGCGAAAATAATTTCAGAGCCCCGAAAACATTTATTGACTCCCCGAAAACTTTGTTGGTGCGCGCATTTATTATGTCTTCCCCGTGAATTTTTTGACTTTCAGCTATGCCGGAATGCCGTGATTAGGTAAATGATCTGTTGTTGGCAACGTCGGCACTAGCTGAGGCAGCCGAGACTGAAGGCAGAGTTTAAAATATCAGTGTCTGGCATGGTAAGCGCCCACTAGAGCGCCAGTTGGTACCCCGCGCTTGGTAGACCTGAAAGCAACACTAATTGCTGAATACATTTATTTGAAATAAAATAGAATTTAGATTAAATGAAGTTCAGATAAGAACTTTGTATCGACGAGGAGTTCACGGCTCACTACTATAGCCGTGATAGCTAAAATCCGAGACAAGGCAGATGCATGTTAAATCACTTTAACTTGATAACCGTTTCACACCTAGATTCTGAAGGAAACCTTCATAGAAATTACAGCAATAATCAAATAATTATATTGAAAAATATCTAGTACTACACCCAGGACGCAAAGTAAATACTATGAGCCGCCGGCGCTCATTGAGTGGTGTTCATACTGTGGTCATGGTGTCTACATCTGCAGAAAACGGGGGTGGCAAGGGTTAGCAGCAAGGTATGGGGAGATGGCCACATGTGTGGTGCCATTCGTAGGCTCCCTCTTCCTCTTGGCGCACTTCCTTGCTGGCATCATCAGATTCCATAGCTGGCTTGCTGATGATGTGAAACGGGGGTGACCAGCCCTCATGGCTCGCTGGCATGGGTTTTCATGGGGCCTTGTTGGCTCCGTGAGTTCACCGTGAGGGGAGCTATGGATGACGACGGCAGCTGGTCGGTGACAGTGGGTGATGAGGAGGTGGTGGCAGCCGGAGCCCCTCACAAGAGGGCTCCAGCACGACACAAGCTTCACATAGGCTTGCATTGCCTGCCAACCCTGTCTTGCTGCTAAAGCCCCTCACATGAGGGCCCAGCACGACACAAGCCTCACATGAGCTCATGTCGTCTGCAAGAAGGGCGATGCAGAGGAGGGGAAGGTCGTGGTGGTTGGAAACCAACAGTGTGTAGCTGAAAGTTCAATGTGAATCATAGGTTTCAAACTCCGCTTGCTGTCTTGCATGCTGTGCCGTTACTGCGAAGAATGGATCATTTACGTAAACACGGCATCCCGGCATGGCTGAAAGTCAGTAAATGTGCGGAAAAGACAATAAATGCGCGCACCAACAAAGTTCTCAGGCAGTCAAGAAGTTTTTTCGGGGCTGTGAAATTATTTTCGCGCACTGAATATTTCTCCGCGGATGACCTAAGAATTTCTGGGGGCAGCTGTAAAATATTCGCGGGGTGTGAAAGTGTTTACGGGACATGCAATATATTCTCGGGCACACTAGATGTATTTTCGCGCACTCTAAGTAAAATTTCGCGCACTCTAAGTATATTTCCGCGCACACTAAATGTTTTCGCGCACACTAAATATATTTACGCACACACTAATCTAGAAAATATATCTTGGGGGGATTTATTCCCCACTTGGACAGCCATAGCGCAGCGATCATGCCCGCAACAAGTTAACTTGGCACAGCTCGCTTGCGCGGTAAGTTGGCTTGGCCCACCGGCAGCCGGCTACATGTTGCTCCTGCTTGACTGCTGCTCTCTTTGCCGTCTGCGTACCTTACTTAACAAGTACCTTGTATTAAGTTAGTATCTATCACTATATAGACCGTAAATATACCAAATTACATATAAAGCTAGTATTTTAAGTCACAAAGCTAACCAGGTAGCTGGTGCGTTCTTTAGAACTAACTTACAGCTTGAGCGTCTAACTATTGCTGAGATGCATTCCCACGTCAGATTCATGTGAATTATAGTGTCTGTGGATTAATGAGGAGGAGTGAGAGCACGGGGATTTTTGAAGGTGGGAAAGGATTTGATGGCGAGTGTAGACGAAGTGGTTTGAAATAGGCAGAAATGGTATACTACGTGAGATGTGCAAATCGATTGTCGAGCGGGAGTGCGCGCGGCGTGATGGCATCACATGGGAATTTGGACTTCGCGCCGTTTCTACGAGCATGCTATCCATCCTCCACAATGGTACAGTTATTGGCTTATACATAATTTTTATGTTTCATGTACTACCATTAAAGTTTATTCTACCTAATTTGGAAGAGGGACGGGGCATGTTGCCATTTTTGCGCGAGGTTTTATGTACCAGGTGCCGTGGGAACATGGGTGACCAGGTGCCTTTCCACGGAAATGACCGACTTTGTACAATAATTACACTCTCCCACCTTTACCAATAGCATGAAGAATTAGGTAGATCACGCCTTAAAGTATTATAGGTTCCAGCAAAATTTTAAAAAATGAAATTTAAGCGAAGTTATGACATGAATTGGCGGCTGTACCAAATGTCACATGAGTCGTGCACACTTATCCGTGGGCGCTTAATAATAACAGGCGCTTGCACGCAGTATGCGACACTTACATCCGACTCACTCCGCACTCACCTGAGCCACTCACCCTTACTCACCCTCACTGAAATTCACTCAGTCACATGCACTTGCACGCAGTTGCACGCATTTGTTAACACGCACTCATTTGCATGCACTTACACGCACTAGGTTAGTCTAAGTGAGGGGCAAGTTAGCCTATTGCCGTACAAGTTGACCACGTGACAAGTTAGCTTGTAACGCTAACTTGCAGCTAACTTGCTCACTTGTGCCCGCAAACAAACAAAAAGGTGCTACTAGAAGTCAGCAGAGCTGCTCTTTTCGTCACAGAGTGATAAATAAAGTGTGGGAAGTTACAGCCACTATGTTCATACTGTACTATATTTCCCGAGTACGATATATATCTTAGTATATACAGGCAACCTTTTGTAGCAATCAAGTTAGCGAAAAGAAAGTTAGCATATGTGCTCCTGCCCATACATGCTTTTTTTATTACATAACACTTATAGAGACAGCTCTATGTAGTTCTAATTGGCTTCTACATTTACATGTAACTATTGAGTCTCTATTAAACTGAATTTTGACTAGGTTAGATGAGGGTGTCTATAGATAACTTCTCCAGGCTCCTCCACTTCAATTTTCAAAGCGCAGTACGGCATCTGAGGAGGATCAGATATACAAAACATTCATACATATGTTTCAATGCACCTGCTGGTATATAAATATCTGCTCGCATCTCCCGATATCCATAGGAAACGATATAACTCATTGGTACCTACGGCGCTGGGCCATTACAGTGTAAGAGCGCCTAGCGTGACAAGTTGCAAGTTAGATTGTCGTCAGCGTGGGAATAAGTTAAATATTCATCCCCTGCACCGGCATCTCGGCCACTGCAGGCCGCAAGTTAGCAAGTTGACCCGAAAAAGTAACTTTATTGACAGTCTATTAGTATGTAGCCGCATTACATCTAATCTGATCTACGCGACGGTGTCACAAGTACCAACGTCTTGACCGATGACTAGTGACTCTTCAATATTCAATAGTTAGTAACACTGTAATGCGAGCGCAATGCAGGCTATATGACGCTAAAACAGACTTCGGCATTGTACTTCACTTGAGTTGATCAGTCGACAGAGGATAGCAGATCAAACCATATGGCCATTGTTAGTTAGATATAATATCAACGAATATCGTCATGAACTTTGCTTGAGAAGATAATGGGTTATTTATATCCAGTACGCCCTTGGGTAGATCACGGTAGGAAAGTGTTAGGCAAGTGTTTGAATGAGATGTCACCACATAATGAATGGCTCAAGACGACGCGTGAATGCACTGGCTTCGAGAAAACGAGTATCGCTATTTAAATGATTGCGGGGATATGGTTATCATATCGATCCGTCCTCGCGAATTCGAAGCGATGTCGACCTACGCCCAAGTACGTAAATGAGAACCGCCTACCGTTTCCGTTGGAATTGTTCAGGTACGTCAGATGGACCAAAGTTGGACGCTTGATTTGCTGATGAGAATGAGAATTTATAGACTCGTCATTCCTGGGGCGCAACGTTACTGCCAGGATTAAACGTCACTGTTTGCCTGTATGAGAGTTCGAGGTAATTTTTTCGATAATCAGGGGGTCCGTTCCATCCGGGAAACGGTCCATATGGAAAAGTGGTCCTACATTTGCCAAGTCTGTACGGTGTAGCTTCAAGAACGAAATTATATGAATCGCGAGTAGCCCATGATCCTAGTTTTCCTTGTCATGTTTAAAGGTAATGACTGGCCATACCTAAGGCGGCGAACAATGCCATCCTGTGGATGGAAAATGTTGCATTGGACACCACAGTATGTTGTCTGTAGATGGACAAAATCGATCAGGGTAAACAGAGTAGACAGATCCGAGTCAATTCGGGAACTGATGATTTGATTTGCGTGCTGAGCATTGGAGAAAAGGCGCCAAAGAAGATAGGACTTATGTAACGTAGCTTATGATATTAGGAAAGAGCAAGGCAAAAGAGAAAAGAGATCCAGTGACCCTAGCATACTAGAACATGGCAGCGGAGGGACATGCTGAGGTGCCAGCGCGGATATTATTTGGGTATGGGCAACTCGGAGACCTTGATATTCTCCTTACAACATAGTCTTGTTTTCATCAGAGCGTCAGACTACCAGCTGAGAGAGTTCGGAACTATGTATCTCGATCGACACACTGACAAGGCATCGACATCGAGGAAACTTTGCGCCAATGCATCCGATCCGGGGTAGTGATCGCTGAATTAAAGACATGGCATCCCTTCCGTCAGAATGAAAGTCATTGCCACCCCCAAAAGGTTCGTAACGGAGAAGAAGATGTGGACCAAGACTGAGAGAATAAATATGAGTATGGCCACTTTCTTGTTCATTAAACTTCATTTTGACCAAAGATTGCCCATTGGAAGAGATTGATAAAGGTCGCCAGATGAATTTGAGATCTCCTACTCCGAAGCGAAAGTTTCGAAGTTGAAGACTGTTAAGGCCTAGGATCTACCAGAGGTTCTCCAGAGTTCGATTGGTGGCAGTCGGCAAATGATATTGATAGACTCAGAGTCACTGTGGTAAAATGGAGCACGTTAGAGGAGCATATGGTGGGAAAATCTGGTAGCCTGTCCTATTGAACTGGAAAAGGTTCAATGGTCTAGTGGTTATGATTTCTGTCTCACATTGCAGCTTGCTGAAGCTTGTAAGGACACAGAAGGTCTCCAGTTCGATCCTGGATTGAACCATTTTTTGCTGCGTATTTTTTCTTCTTCTTCTTGCGCAATCAGGATTATTCCTTTTTGGGAATTGTTTTTATGGTCCGACGGTCAATTGCTCCTCGCTGCTCATTTGTCCTCTTACTTTCGTAACCTGAGCATTTATCAACCCAGGTCTCTTCACCTTTCACGGAATTATCGTCGATACCAATCGTTATTGTGCCCAACTATGCAAACGTTGACAGAAAAGATGGAACATGGCCGTGGTCCTTTTGAGAGTCTCGGTCCGATCTGAGGTTCTTCGAGAATCGAGATTATCACCTCTTTGCCCAGGTCCGCATTCATGTTACTCCAGTTTCGAATGTTCAAGCCCTCATGAATCGAGAAGGAGCCCCGAGACCAGCTGTCAAAGATTCAGTGAGTCTGAATCACTGCTTGATGTTTAGGGAAATGCGGTAGGCTTTGACCCTGACTGCCATACTTATCAATGTCGATATCAGGGGCGCTAGTTCTTTTTCTCTACCCCAGGCCTCAAGGTTTAAGCGTGCCGATGGGTATTTAGTTGCTGGAAGCAGGGAACCTTGCTCCCAGAATACCCACTTGAAGAGTCTGCCGATCAGATATTTCACACATCTTCCTGGTAGGTCCCACCTCCTGGCATCTCTGTTGTCTATCTCACTATCAGACTGGAAGAATAAACCTACCATGGCGGTTTCCATCGATCTACCGCAAGAAACACTCGAAGAAATCATCGATTTTTTATTTGAGGACCGCGAAGCTCTTCTAGCGTGCAGCCTTGCGTCGCGAAAATTGGTGCCTGTGTGCCGATTTCACCTCTTCTCCGAGGTGACGCTGGAATCCAACAGGGTCTGCCGCTTTTTAGAGCTCCTGGATGTTCCATGGAGCAGCTTCGCGAATACCGTGTCCAGAATCGTCATCACTGGACCCCGACAGCTAAAGCCATTGTCCCGAGCTCAAGCAGCCGCCATGCGACCAGAATATGTTCCTGAAGACAATTCGCGTCTTCGAGAGCGTCTGGCCGGTGTGACGTCGGTTCGCTTTATCAACCTTTGTCCAGGAGATATTCCAGTGTCCTTTTGGCGTTTGCTCGAGGAGATGAAGGCCATTAAGGCGATAGAAGCTCATCGAGTGGCGTTCCGTTGCCCCACTAATTTCTTCGGCTATCTCTCCTCACTTCCTCTCCTAGAGTCGCTATCTATAACTCGACCGGCTATGACACTCGACTCTCGATGGGAGCAACACCTTGGCGATGATCACCTGACAAGCCGCCCACCAGGCAATCTTTTCCGCGTGCCTTTATTGGACATCCGGAGATTGTCAGATATGCCGGGGCATCCTAGCATGGGCGTTTTGGCTGGTTTAGCTGTACTCGGATGGTTGTTGGATAAAAACCCAATGCCATCTGTGCATTCGCTCAGGTTCAACCTCGACTGCGACCAAAAAATGACCACCTTGTTGAGAAGTTATTTCGACAACAACGGTTCTACCATAAAGAAATTGTGGATTACACTACCGGCCACTCTCAATGGTAAGCTTTACTCTGTTCGCCGATATCTTGAGCAATTTTATTAATGCAGATAATACGACTACAGTCTTACGAGACATGCCTATGCTCGACTTCAGCCAACTTACGGAGGTCCGCTGTCTCCACATCGAGGGACTGCTCATGAGCCATCAATCAAGTGCAGGGACACTTGAAACCTTCTTCCGTGCATTTTTCAACCAACTCTTCTCCTCGTTTACCACGTCCTCAATCATCAGCACGAAGAAATTACCCACATCACCACCCATCCGCAGAATATCCGTCTCTCTCACCCTCGACGCCAAGGGCACCTACTCCTTCTTTGGCATGCCCGACTATGCCGTCCTGCAGCCTCTTACCTGGTGCAAGCTGCCCTCTATTATTGAGGAGGCGCTCAGTCATTTCCCTGACAAGTTTGAGGCACTGGAGGTGCAGCTGAAGGTCAAATCGGCAGGAATTAATGATTCTCAGGCGCTAATGGCAGAAGAATGCGTGAGGTCGGGCGTGTGGAAGCGGTTTTCCGAGAAGTCCCAGCTGCGCGTCGGGTTCTTGCCCATTAACGGAGCTGACGGCGATGAGGATGGGGTGTGAATGTACGTTTCCAACTTCCCTGCCTGTGTGACGATTTAAAATGGTTGCTCATATGATTCGCTGTTAGATCGGATATCGCTTGCATTTGTACCCCCATTATATGCTATGCGACGCAGTCGCAGGGTAATCATGGACTTGGTATATATCTTCGGTCCTGTATCCGTTCATTTTCCCGCTTATCCCCTCTTTCTACTACCCTGCCTACATACCTATCGTGACCATTCAGCCAAACGTTCATTGGCACATGCTCGCTACTCCAGGCGGTAGTGTTTGACCTAGGGAGGGTCTTTACCTTCGCAAAATCTTTTTACTTCTGCTATGTCGGACCTAGATTTTCCGAACTTATCGTTCTCCGTGTGCATAATCGTAAGCTGTAGTTTTATCGAATCTTTCGGATCTTATCTATCGTCCCAATATCTGTACAAGTGCCAGACTGTACTATTGTAGTTATAAAATGATTGTAGTTATAATGACATCATCGAACTGACAAATGATTGTTGCGAGATGGTCGTTACAGTTTGGCTACACTCACAAGACCCGCGATATCGTAAACTTGAACCAAACTCATTCACATGTAAATATAGAATATGCCAGGTCGATAAACAAATGAAGCGATTTCAGTGAATTTCCCTCAGGGAAAGCGGTGATAATCATGAAGTATGACAAAAGCTACCACAAGGTAGTATGCCGCGAGCAGCGCCGCGATACTTAGGTCGTTTACCCCTCTGAATCCTTTCCAAATTTCCAGAAAGTCCCTAAAATTGGCTTCACTCCAAGAATAGATCGAGTTAATGTCAAACAACAAGGCACTCACTGAAGGCATGCCCCTGGGCCTGGCAGTGTGGCGTCGCTCCCCGAGACGTCCAGGTTCCATGGCCTTCCATATCGGCTTGTCACTTGTGTCTAACATTGTTCGCCGGTTCGATTGCAGAACGAAATGGTTCGTCTTGTGTTATGGAAAGCTTTTATGAGCTTTTGCAAGTAGTCCGACAACGCCTCTGCCACTAACATATAGTATAGATGTCTCGTTCAGTGTTTAGAATATAATAAGGTCCTAAGCACGTAAACACATATGCTTTTTATGTCGAAACCTGCGAATCCCATAGTATGAATCGCCTGTAACATGGCGCCTCCGTCACGGAAAAACGCGCGCCTAATCTTTGAAGGCACATGTATGATTGACCGTCCTTGGGGAAACTCTTTCTGAGGAGCTACAAAACAGCACTGGATTTATACATCGTCGAAGACGATGGCCCTTTCGTCCCCTCCAACCTTCAGATCGCAAGCAATGCCTGAATCTTCTCAAGGAATCTTTCCGCAAAGAATGTTTCTACAGGTAATTCTCGGCAGGAAACTGGTAATATGCCATAATCCATGCTCAGAACATTGTGTGATTGGAAGTGGATGGCCGTGCATGCGCAGCACCATTGCGACGGTTGCGAGGGGAAGAGTGGGTGTGACCTGTTAGTTGGTATCTGCCGATTCAAGTTCGAGCTAGATGACATCGGCGTCGATGGGCTTAGGGAAATTATCCACGCCAATTTGCACCCCAAAAATACATTTTGAGAAATATATCGGCTCTGAGGAGAAGTGTGGTTCGATCACTGTCAAAGCTCCGACATCCAGTGAGAAGTAGAAGAGGGTTGGCAAGAGCCTGTCAAATTCCTTCAGTTCGGGTCATAAGGCCAAAGTGCACATCTCAATGCATTAACCACCGCTTCATGCAGCATACAACGATGTTTCCATTCTACGCTCTATGATCAATGTACTCCAACATTAATGGTCGTCGTTTCGAAGGTGAAAAAACTCCGCCTAATTGCGTAAATATTTCTATTTTGGGACGTGCACCGCATAGGCCGAGGCCTTTGATGATGCCGAAGTTCCCCCCTACAACAAGTTGTGACTCGAGAGACAGGCACTCAACGCTTGGATTTACCTTGCTGCTTCGGTAAATTTACAGTGCTGGAAGCCTTGTTAGGGCCCTTCTTTCTGACTATCGCCCTCCTATTTAGCACTCTGACCAAACTCTGACCGCACATTCCTCCTCACGTTTCTCTACACCGCGCTTTACAGACGGGTGTCACTACGTGCCATCACCGTCACCCTTTTTAAGTCTTCCAGCATACACTGAAGGGTGGGCGTTTGAATATTAGACCGGCATGTTACTGAGGTCCATTGTAAGGAAGCGAGAGACGTAATCATTCTACACCAAATCATAAAGACTTCAAGACATAAAACAAAACCCCCAAGTCACTTTATGCGCGCCATGTAACCTATATATACGACGGAAAAAACCCGCTCCAATGGAGGAGAAGCTTAGGGAGCAACGCAAACAGGCGGAACGGTAGGATAAAGCGGGCTGGGAATGCAAATCTGCTCGTAGAGTGTGATGGAATTTCCGACCGATGTATTGAGGGAAGCAGCGCCAGTTTGAACGTTGTCCGCTTTGGTCGGAATCAAGTTGATCATGCTGATTGCGAAACTCTGCATGGTATTCAGGGTTAGCATAGTCCCAAAAGTCTCGTAAATTGGAAAGAAAGACGAACATCGACGATAGCCTCAAGGTTCCTCAGAGCCGCTGCAATGGGGGCAGTGGCACCGAACTGAGCAAAGACGCTGTGCTTCCCGATGACAGTGGACAGAAGGTCCTGGTGGACTTGAATGAACTTTGATTTCAAGTTCTTCTCAGCTACTAGTAAGACATCTTGTGATAAAAGGCGGTGCTTACTGCAGTTAATGCTGCGACAACTACCGTCGCATCTGCATCGTCGTAAGCAGGAGTTGCGTCCATAGCGGTGACATCTCCAGAGAGGTCATTAATGATGTCGGAGAAGCCGCCAGTGAGCGTCTATGTAGAAAATATAGTAAATGTGACCAAAAACGGTGTGCATAGTGGCAGAACATGAACACAAACATTGGCGGCGGTCTGGGCCTGTTGGGGAGTGGGGGTAGTGGACAGGGAACCGACTGCTGTGTTCAAATTTCCAGAGATTGTGGTCACAATTCCGATGTTGGTGACGACTTGATCTGGAGTCAAAGCAGCAGCAGCGCTCTGGACGAGCATGAAAGTAGAGAGCAAAGCGAAGGCTGGGCGGAACAACATGGCGAAGAGATTCTGCGACGATAGCGAAAGACTGCGAATACTTGGGTTGTTGGAGAAAAAATCACGAAAAGAGTCCTGCTTTTATACTCCCAGGTCTCCCGGGCTTTTTTTTTTTGACGATGTTCATGTGTGTCGTCAGTTCCATTCACAACCGAGAAGAGTCCGTTATTCGCTTCGTTGATGATTCAGAGGTACGGGGCTAAGTCATTCCCAGATTCAACTAGGGTAGAATACTCACATGTCGGATATATTGAATGGTTTGTAGAGAGGTAAGAGACTCGGTCTTGTGAGGGCAGAGGGGACCTTGGACGTAGTACCGAATAAAGAGAACGTTCGTCTTCAAATATTTGGAAATTAAGAAAAATAGGATCTTCTAGCTGCTTTCCTCCTTCGTTTTCATAAAAACCGTCCATGCTAGCTAGAAGAGGCCACTCTCAGAAATATAAAAATAGATAGCAAGTTGGACGACTTACCTCGATATCATTCCAACTGTAACCTGTCCGAGCTCGCCATGACATTCAAGCCCCGACTTTTCCATAATAAGGACACGAATACGAAAGAGGTAGGACAATCAATACGAGAGACAACGATGTTTCCTCGTGGTCGGGTCCTAAACATAAAAATTTCGTTGTTCAGCATAGCCAAACAAGAGGATGGCCATACGGAAGTAAAATCCAGTATTTCCAAGGCAGTGGTTGGCGATTCATAATCAGATCTATTCCCTCACTGGCAGAACCTAGTCAGTGTCTGAGTCGGCCCTGTTAGCGAATGTCGTCGATAGCCGTCCACTCGAACATCAAGTACGCCGGAACTCACCTCCAAAGGTTCGAAGTACTCGATCCAGTCGTTTGCGTAGTCACATAAATCTCGGGCCTCCAGCATAAGATGTCGGGAAGCAAAAGATTCTACCCTTAGAAATGAAACATTTCGGATGCCCACATTCCAAGAGTGGCGTCCTGCATAATTTGATTTCCCGTACTGACATGAGATGGCATAAGTACTGTATCTTGAGATCCTCGTATCTGCAATGGGTATTGCTTTCAACATTTTTTTTGTTGCATTTGATAATCGAGGCGACTGTCAAACGTCAATGAATATTATCTCAAGGTCCAGGATAACTGGTAATGATGCACGGGCATACCGGACTGCGGCCAGGCATTCCATAGAACGACCTTCACAAAACTCGATTCATCTGATAATCCCATGAAGTCAATAGGATTAAATGCCAGGTAATACTTTCGCCTTTTCGAGGGGTTCGTTGTACGTCAGTCCTTGACGCCGCCTGGATCCTAAGTGTGCACGATGGTATTGCATGTCGTGTGAATTCTCCGAGTCGATAGGTGTTCTCATGAAATTCTTGTCCAAGTAAAGCTGCATGTCCCGCTCCGGAGTCCATCATGATGGGCTCGAAGTTTCCCAGTTCAAACTTCAAGAGACTTTGTGTTGAGCATTTCGGTTGGCCGATGATCATCAACGGTCGGAGGGTGGTTGCGGCAAGAGTTCACTTGGGGCACCTGCCAGCATCGGCTCTTAGGTTCACCCAGGATTTATGATAGAGTATTCCCACTGCGTCCGATCGAGTGCTGTCATAAGTAAAGTAAGCCATGGACGAGAAGAAAGACTTATTTCGCACCTGGTTATTACGGCGCAGTGACTTCGAGCTCTCTCTCTTCGTTCTGGCTGCTGAAATTTGGCTGAAATCGCTCCACAGTTGCCTTTAAAATTTCCGCCATTGTGCTGGACGGCAGCACTATCAACAGGACCGCCAGCAGGTATTCGACCACTGCCAGTTATCGGTGCAGTCATCTGTTAAAGTAAGAGAGGCCCACGTTGTTTGCGCTTCATTGGAGCTTCGGGTCACGTCTTTTGCTTTGGTCTTGATGACAGTAGTCGAAAATCCGTAAAACACTGGGGCATCCAAATTTTTTTAAATCAATAGGGATGCCACAGGTCGTCGATACTAATTTCGCCTCTCCGCGGGGTTATACCACAGTTCTTGAATCGATCGGCGCTTCCTGAATCCTGACACGATGATATTGCACGCTGTGTGCGTCATCCATAGGTGTCGTCGTTAAATCCTTGTTCAATTGTTCCGTTTCGTGGGCTCGAAGGATTGAAAGTATAAGAGACTCCGAGTTGAGCATTTCATTTACGCAATGATCGTCGAAGGTCGGCGGATAACTGCAGCGAGAGTTTCACCGCTTGAGGTTCTTGCTGGCATTATCGATATCGGCTCTTGGATTCGCCCAGTTTCATAATATTTTCACTGCGTCAGGGTCACGGTGGATTCATAGGTAAGCCACGTATGAGAATTCGAAGAAGTAATTGTTGCGCACCGCGTTATAAAGGCTCATGCATATAGTCATGTTGCTGGAATCGGTCCACGCGTACGGTTTATTTACATTTCTGGCCTTGGCAATCTCTGCCGCTGTGCAGTGTCACCGATACTATCGTCAGCAGTATTTCCCCCGCCATCGGTTGTGGATGCAGCCATTTGTGGGAGTGCAAGAATTTAGAAAGTTGTCAGAGTTGTTTGGATTCGTACATACGCCACCGGCGATAGGCACCCGTTCGAACCGATCTGAAGTTTTTGCCCAGCTTGGCCTTGGCCTTGACGCGACCCTCGACACCGCATCCCCCCCTTACACCAACTGAGGCTCGGTCGGCGGTCGCTCTCGTTTCTCCTTTCCAGTGAAACCACTCAGTGCGCCGAAACCTGGACCCGTGATCGACATTGACGGACCTTCCGGGAAAACCGGCTTGAGTCAGAAGGTTGCTTTCCACCGTGACATTCATCGCAAAAATCCAGATTTCGTCGATACAGCAACTATATCTTGCTCGTACACTTTATAGGGCCTCATATCAACCTTGCGTAACCTTTCGACTTTGGATTTTTGTTTGCTTGCTTTCAAACAACCCACTCGCGATCGGACCTCTACTCGCGACGCCTTGGACTTGAAGAAGCTTGAATACGCAAAGCACAAAGCGCACAATTGTGAATCGGATGTCGTTCTCACCCATCCACCGGATCCGAGGGGCCAGTCCCAGCTGGCTTACAACAGGCGTCGGCGGTAGCGGTAGCGGTAGTGGAAGTGGAATTGATGGTGGGCCTGGAAGTGGTGGGCTTGGAAGTGGTGGGCTCGGAAGTGGCAGCGCGAGCGTTGGAAGCGTGGAGAGCAGACGCCACGAGCAGGAGCTAATTAATGCGTATGAGGCGGAGGAGGAGAGGATCATTAATGTGCTTTCCCGGAAGCTCGAGCAGGTGAGTTGAGGTTCTTCGTCTTTTGGTTTTGGAGGGTTTTTTTGGCGCTTTTGTTTTCTTTGATGCCTTGATGCATGCTGCTCGAACCTTTTCTTCTCCTTTTTTTGGATCGGTTTCAGTCGGTGGAAGGCCACATCGTTTATTGGTATGGAGGACTGGAATCCTTCAGATTCGACAAGCGATGATGACGCAGTTGTACTTTTCACCCTAACGACAGCATCGATGGGCGGCATGTCATCCATTCGACTCGTTGTCCTTCTCGTCCAAACCAACCTTCTTCTTTTCCTCATTTCTCCTTTTCTGTTTCTCAAACATATTTCTGGAAACTGATCAATGCCTCCTATATAATCCTCCATCCAAATCAAAACTCTAAAAGCTCCGCGAAGACAAGATCGACCTGGAAAACGCGCTCGAGGCCGAGTCGGAGAACCACGTGAATAAGCTCTCGAGGGAGCTCGGCGCGCTGAGGCAGGCGAACCGCGAGCTAGAGGCGCAGTTGGCGCAGCTGCAGGCCAAGCCTTCGGGTGCTTCGGGTGGTACTTCGTCGGCGGCCGTGTTGGCGTCTTCGTCACGGGCGGAGGTTACAGATGGGTCGAGACAGGACCAGGAGCCAGAGGAAGATGCAAAGAGTGCCTCGGTAGCGCGGAATCTCAGTAATCTGACGCTGAATTCGAGCAACCTGAGGGAGCCGAGTACGGCGCTGATGTTGCAGGCGATGCAGAGGGAGAACGAGACGCTGAGGAATAGGCTGGTGGATACGGAGCGGGATTATGTTAGGGTGTCGAGGTTGAATGAGGTTTATAGGGAGGAGTTGATCGAGCATCGTAGCAGGGTGAGTTCTTGTTTTAAAAAAAACCCACTTCTGTTCTTTCGAATGTTCGTTATTTTGCGATGTATTAACATTGTGAATATTCGCAGCTCGGACTCCCAGTGGACAACCTGATTGGACTGACACAGTCGGACCGCGACCCTTTCGCGCACCCAACGCACCACCGTCGATCACGTTCGTCGTCTGCGTCGTCCTCTCCCTCAGCGTCCCTGGGCGGGAGTTATTATCCGCCATTCTACGGCTTCGTAGGAGGGGCGTACACAAACCCACCAGCGACCTCGAATAATAATATTACGAATGGACACGGACATGCAGGATACCAACACCAATACCAATATCAACACACTTATTCGAACTCGAACTCGAACGCGAATTCGAACACGTCTTCGCCGTCAACGTCGGCGTTCCATGTCCCGTCGAGCTCGTATGTCCCCCGCGGGCTGAGTTTGAGTGGTAATGGGACGAGCAGCGTCGCGACGGCGTCTACGAGCACACAGGCACCACCGTCGCAAGCACATGGAGTGCCTATCCCGCGGCCGCCGTCACAGGTCCAACCCCTGGTCCACGCACATACGACCGTCGCGGCATCCTCCACGTCGGGCTCGCCGTACCCCCTCTCGCCATACTCCGCGTCGGGGGCGTCCTCGTCCTCTGATTCGTACGCGAATGAGGGAAGGTACTCAAGCGCGTCGGCGGCGAACCCGGCCAGCTTTGTCAGCGTGTCGACGAACCTGACGAGCCCGCCGAGTTCGTTGTCGTTTGGTGGTGTGGGTGGTATAAACGGGATGGGGATGGGGATGGGGGGTATGCTGGGTGGGACAGGGACGGCGGCGTATGGAGTGCCGCAAAGGGGTTTGTCGTACCCCTCTGTTCCGCCCCCTTCGTTGTCGTCGAGCTTTGGGAGCCCGACGGTGCCGTTCCATATTCCCCATCGAGGAGAGAGGGACGCGTCGTTGAGCCCTGTGGAGCCGCTCAGTCGGAGGGAGTCTAATGCAGGGATGGGCGGCGGTGGTGGTGGAACCGGTCCTACTCAGGGCTCTATCTCAAGGAGGGGCAGTCACGGGGGCGGCGGTGGTGAGCGGCGTGTGGTCGAGACGGGGAGTCTGCGAAGGGCGAGCTTTGATCGGGGCGCCGGGATCCCGATTGGGGGCAGGGTGGCGGAGACGGGGTCTTTAGTTGGAAGGAGCAGGGCTGGGAGCGTGAATTTGGGGTTGGGGCATGGGGCGTTGCCGGAGACGGTGGATGAAGATGAAGTGGATGATACAGAGGGCATGGAGCTCGAGGTGGATGGTGGCCAGGGGGAGAGCGAAGAAGGGCCAGAGATGTTGGAGGCGGCCGGGTATTCGCGGCCGACGGCGACGGCAAGCATAGTCAATGGGAAAGGCGGTGACTCGGAGGGTGTACCGCCCGCTAAGTCACGCTGATTGAGTTTGAGAATCAAAGAAAAGGGTTTTTTCCTTCTTATGCTGTACTAGGTATTCTTTCGTTTTCTTGCTCATGTTGCGTGCCTTGGCGTTGGCATGCGACGCTTCTTGTCCGTGTAACGGTATATATATCTAGCCGTAGTCTCCTGCAATAATGGAACTCTAATGCACCCAAAGCCTAGGACGCGCGTTACCATCAAACATGCGTCAATGGAAGCGATCAAAGTCGCGCACCACGGCCCCATAAAAGGCTAATGGTCATCATGTGACACCGACGGTGGCAGTGCATTACGGCAAGACCCCGGACGTAGGGCGGGCGATCTTGGTGATGTGATTGGCGGGATTGTGATGTGGCCGGGGTCCATGAGCTTCTTGCATTGTTCCTCTGCCCGCCATTGTTCTGGGGCGGGCGTACGGAAGCGGAAACACGGGCGACGCGTGAGTCACACTGACCCCGCGCTGCTATAAAAGCAGACTACTTTTGACGTGGCGTGCCCTATTCTCCACCCACGACAATATACCTTACCTTACCATGTCCGGTTTTCCGTATGGCCAGTTTAATGAGATCTATCCGAGTCATTCTACTACGCCCCCTCAGCAGCAGCAGCAACAGCAGCAACAGCACCAGCAACAGCGCCAAGATCCGCCAGGCGCCTACCCACAGTGGGAAACCCTCGAGCACCTTGAGCATCAGCAACAACGGCATGACTTGGAAATGGCGATGCACTCGCCTTTGGATTTGGACACAACGCCCATACCCACACCAACGTCGACGTCTTTTCACACCCGGCAGCTCGAGATTGACCTCGACGAGCCTCCGGTCATGGTGCCGAGCCATAATTCACCGGTCGACGATGCGCCCATTCTCTTGCATCACCCGCATGTGCTTCCGCAGCACCATGCACTTTCTCAGCACCATCAACAGCAACAGCTGCACCACCAGCAACAGCAGCAGCAACAGATGAGCATGAGCCGACCGGGCTCTGCTATGGAGCCTCTTCTCTTCAGACCCGACAGCGCACAGCCACCTACGCCCGGGCCAGGTGGCGCGGGCGCTAATCTCACAAGCATGAGCACAACACCCGCAGGCGTCGTGCGCTCCGCCTCCACGCGAAGCGGACGCGCAACTCAACCGTATTACCGCCCCTCGCCGGCGAGCAACATTGTGTCCTTCTTGGCGGCGTCGTCGTCCGCCGCTGCGTCACCGTCGCCCAGTACTGGTGGGCTTCCGTCACCCCCGAAAGCCGCTACAGGCCTTCCGAAGGCTCGGAAACCGAGCGTGCGGTTTTCGCAGGCGACGGCGGGCGCTGCCTCAACTCTGCCCGGAGGCATGACACCGCGCCCGCCGACAAGCCGGGCTACGAGGTCGACTTCGGCTGCAGGGTCGATGCCTTCGCCTGCCGTGCCGTCCTCTTCTAGAGTGCCGTTTTTAGGGTCGACGACTCGGTGCGTTCTTCGAATTCCTTCGTCGATGTTGAATGGATCCTGACTCTTGTGCCCTCTTTTCGCTTTATGGACATTTTTAAATTTCGGATGTGGTACTCAGCTCGCCACAACCAACTACGCGCTCATCGTTCAGCGGACAGGGCGCGACGTCTCATTCACCACCAACGCATTCTCCCCTCTCTCGTTCACACTTCAATCCCTCCGCTTCATCCTCGCCATCCGTCCAACCTCAAATGCCATCTCAAACCCAAACCCAAACCCACCCCGCTCAAAAACTCCCTTTGAGGCACATCCCCGCAGACATGCACTACTCGCTCGCGACGCACACGCTGACCGCATCGCTCGAGGTGCCAGGCGTGCGTCGCGAGAACGTGCGCGTCACTCTTGGGACGTGTTATTTTAATTGGGTGAAGTACGTGTGTGTCGTTGCGGAGAGCGAGCCGGTGTTTGGGGGTGCGATTGGGGTGTATGAGATGGGGGCGAGGGCGGCGGGACTTGAACGGGGTGGGGAGAAGGAGAATGCGGCGGATGTCGAGGCGGGGAAGGAAGGCAAGAGTGAGAGGGATGGGGGGGAGGGTAAGGAGGAGGAGGAGGAGGGCGAGTCGATACCGGCAGCGGCACAAGGAGGAACTGGAAGACGAACTTCCTTCGGCATACCGAAGCTCCCAAGGAGTGCGCTGACGGGCGTCGTAGGCCGCCTCGTCAACCCGAATTTGCGAGAGCGCAGGTTCGGAATCGGCAGGAGGGTTATTCAGGTTCCTGGGACGACTACGGTACGTCGCGCTCTTATTCTTAACGTCCTCCCACCTTCCTTTTTTTTATTCTTCAAGCCTTTCTTTTTCTCTTCATCGTCAATGCATGTCGTTCGCCTTTTATGATTTTTCGAATTTTTCCGTTTCTCTTCGTCGCCGCTTCCGTCACTGAGTGAGTTTTTGATTGGTTTTCTGTCCTTTGCCCCCCCCCTTGCTATTCCGTTATGAATGCCAATGCAATGCGAATATTTCCTCAACATCAAATGACCTTCAACTGCAAATCTTCCAACCTCGTCAACTTCAAACAACGTCTCAACTTCAACACATCAAATCATCCATCCGGCCGCGTCCAATAAACCAACAGCTCTCAGACATAGACGCGTCACTGCAAGATGGCGTTCTCACCCTGAACATACACTGCGGGGAGCCGTATGAGCTCGACGATGAGGAGGACGTGCCTCTGCGATGAGTCGTTGAGCGGTGAGGTGTGCTCGTGAGCAGGTGTGAGATTAGGCGTGAGGTATGAGATGATATGTGCGAATCAAGAAGCTGTGAGCTCTACTACCCGTCCTTTGGATGATCTTCAAGACTCAAGAGTCTGCGATTTCCTCAAGGCTTCAAGCTTCAAGCTTCAAGATTGATTGTCGGTTCAAGACAGGTCTTCAAGCTTCAAGATTGAAGCCGTTCAATATTCAAGCCGCAGCTCAGTTTAGATTCAGCTTCAGCCGTTCGAGTCTCTTTCCTTTCCTTTCCTATCCTTTCCTTGTTGTGAACCTTCTTCGCCCTCAGGCCTCAGCCTTCAGCCTTTCGACCTTTCTCCCAAGTTCAGCCTCAACTCCTCAAGACCTCAAGATTCTAGAAAGACTTCAAGATCTCCAAGTATCCTCTTAATCCTTCCTCCACCTCAACATAACTCAAAATTCTCTGCCACTTCATTCTTGTTGCATTATCATCCTCTCGCCGGTGGCCCCCCTCACTTTCAAAATCTTCAAAAACTTGAACTTGACCCGACCGAACAGTTCTCAGCCTGACTCTTTATTAGTATTGATATATAATATTACTTGCTCCCGCTGTAGCCTCGTCAAACAGTTGGGTATGTATGTAGACGAGCCCGCTTTTCTTTTTCTAGCTACCTTTTCTTTTTGCATTTTTGGCACTCCTCACCGCCTTCGACTTACTTGTTCGCTGTATCTGTTGCCACCACTCGCCGCACTCTCTCTCTCCCCCATCTTCCGTTTTCTTGCTGTGTTTCCCCAGTGTTCTCGTTCCTGGTACCATCTCATCGCCCCCATCTGTCGTCTCTTGTTCTCGATCCCAGCACTCTTCGCTCTCCGTCGCTCAATATTTCACTTGCTACTTCCCCTGTCTCATTCTTGCATCTTATTTCATATCATAGTCCCAGCTCACCACGGACACCCTGCATTATAGCATAATTTCGACATCTCATTGCTCATCCACCCATCTTGTCTTATTCCCCGTATCCCATGCCTCGGCTTACCCATCTATATCTGTTTTCCATCCTCGTAGTATATATCTCGCTTGTACAATGCTTTAGTCGCCTCATCCCCACCCCACTGTTCCATACCCTATATCCATCACATTTATATCCATCCCATCCTTTCTTGCACACTCACAGTACCATATTTAGCACGAATATTTATTTATCCCCAACGAATCGAAGCTGTCCTGTTACCCATTTAGCATCACCGTTTTCTGGTCATACAAGACCGCTATTCCATTCGTGAGTGCGAAATGATATATATATATGTGGTGTGGATTCAAGACTAGAAGCGGAGCTAGCGCTTAGGCTGGCGCGGAATAGCGCCGGCCCGGGGGAGCTTGCCACGCTGCGAGGTAAACTAAGGGCGAACGGCGAGAATTTCAACTGGACAATGTCTACTTACGCACGCTGAAGCGCCAAGAATCCAGACAGATTCTCCGAAATTGAATCGCGCCACTGCGCTTGAATGAGCCTCTAATCTCGAGTGGCAACTTTAAGGCGACGGTTGCCAAGCCATAAACTGGTGCTGAAAAATATTCCTGAACGAGCCTGAACGAGGGCCAAAAGAGAATGGAAGGTCATAGCGGAGCTGGGCCATGGTACATATACGCGACGCGAACAATCGATATTTTATTTGGGCCATTGCTTAGCGCTTTGCGCTTTTTGCAGTGGGTCCCTACTAAGGACTAGAGAGTGCCGCTTGGGAATCAAGAACGTATAAATCGCTTCGGATTTCTGCATTTTTTTTACCAGTTCACCATCACCCACATCCCACTGCACAACACTCACACCACATTGCGCTATGTCTTACCCCAGCCGATCTGGACTCGGAGTTGACCTCAGTCAATGCTTGAGAAAAGGAATTGAACGCGAAGGCGTAGAAGCTGCGATAGCTAAAATATTAAAGCCTGTGCAGCTCCATGCCAAGTCGCAGGACCGGCGTGAACGAAGCTATATGGAAATCTTTACTTCTATGGAAAAGCTCCGCGAGGTGATAGATCCATTTATCAGGTTGTTGGAGCCAGGCAAAGCTTCTGAGGTTAAACAATTATTTGTGGGGTACGTTCTATTTTGACTCTTCTTGTTTGGCGGGTTTCTGACATGCATGCATCGTGTTAGTTTCGATGTGAACTCTATGGCTGCCGAGATGAAGGCCAATCCTGGCAGTGCGGATGCCTTGCACCAAATGTACAAGAAAGTAGGGGTCTTGATGATGAAGCTGGATATGATTATTTCTGGGGTAAGACGAATTCGTTTGACATTTTCGCTAGCGGTTCTTGACGTCCATGTTTCTAGCTTTGTGAACACCGCTATCCACGATACGAAGCTCGGAGGAACCAGGAGATCATTGTATTCTGCAAATGCCCGCAATGAGTACGGCGTGTTAATACCATTCGAGGGACCTGTTTCTCCAATTATCTTATATCTATCTATCATATATGTATAGATCTTAACTTACAATAAGTCCTGGAAAGAATCGACTTTGAATTGACCTTAAAACTTGAACTTGAAGTAAAAAAAGTTCTATAAGTTGATGATCCGCGCTCCTGAACGCGTCGGTGGCGTGAGAAAATCTCTGCCTCAAAGTCGCCCGACGCGTCTGAACTTATCCTCTCACTGTTCTCTGTTTTTTTTTTCCACCACTACATCCACGACAATGCAGTCTGTCCTTTCTTTCCCGTCTACCGACATTTCATTGCCTGTAGCTGCTGTCCCAGCTGCAGAAAAAGAAAACGCGTCTTTGAAACAAACCGCGCTTCAAACGACGGGGATGAAAGGAAAGAAAAGGACACTGACCTTGGTCAACGGAGGTTAGTAGCTCGCCACTTGCAGTAGCCGTCGACTGACTTTGGTTATAGAGGAACTTGATTTGACCTCGACGATCTCTCAAGCCACTCCTCAGGTCAGTTTTACTGCGCGTGTAGTAGTACTATGGGCGTCTTCTAAGGCTTTTTTCAGATTGTGGAGGCAATGAGACTGCGAATCCTACAGGTACGTTCTCACTCTTCCTGTAGTACTTTTGGTCTTGATGCATTTTCGTACAGCTCGAGAATGAAATTAGTTCGCAGCCTCCACCAGCCAAGCGTGCCAAAACCACTGCCTCTGCTCCTACTGCTGCTGGCCCATCTGCTTCTTCTGAGGCAGGACCTTCTTCGACAAAAGCGGAGGAGAAAAAGCACAAAATGCAGGTCAAGAAAATATTTGACCAGTAAGTGCACATCCTCCTGAGCCCACTACGCCCGAGGCTAACCCGCATGTTAGATTGAAAAAAGAATGCAAGTCCGACAACGTCAAATTCCAGGGCTCGCCCAAGACAATCAAATTCGACGAAATTTGGGAGCAAGCCGATTTTGAGGCCCTCTTCAAAGGGAAGGGAGTTCTCATTCAGCCTACGCCTGAAAACAAACCGAAGAGCGCTGTCACCATCATTCAATTCGTGTGTCCCTCTTGTATTTATCACCTTGCTCAAGGCAATTGACTCGACAACATACAGAACACCCAATCCCAGATCTCCGCTTTCTTCGGGGATGAGTTGAAAGCTCTCAAGGGTAATGTCTGGTCACGAGGCGGTAAGTGCTATTTCTGCTCGTCCGAGTTATTGGATAGTGTAGCTGAACCTGTGGTAGGCAACGTTACTCGCCGTATGGGTGGTGGCTTCGGAGGACTGTTCGGTGGAGGCGGATCCACGTTCACCAAATCTATTAAACAGGGAGCATGCGATGTACAGATCCAATCTTTCGAGGTCAATTATTCCAAAAACAATCTCAAGTGCACCATCAAATTCGAGGTGGCAGAGCTCGGAGGGAGGTCTGGCGGGTACGGATACGATGACTGGTAGAGGTTCGCCAAATCATCTTCTATCGGTTTTGAATTTCGAAACGCGTTATTTGGTTTTCTTCGTTGCACGTTAATAGGTTTTATAATTGATATTCTCTTGTATATACATCTTACTTTCGGTATAATAATTCCTTAATATCGATTGTTTTATGTCGTCTAACGTGAAGGGTCTGATGCACAATGATTCTTGTACCGGAAAGCTTCTCGACACAGCACTTGAAGTCTAGGTATGGTCATCCGTTCTCTCGACGCCTTTTGACGCTCGAAACATAACAAGTGTGATGAATAATGGTCCGTATCATTCGGGGCTTTCTGAAACGATGCAAATCGCTGTATCACGCCTAATCACCGCAGGAACATGAATTCCAACCCCGGTACACTGAAGCAGATACTCGGGAACAGCTTCGGAGTTCAACCTGTCATGCAGATCGCCTAAAAAGGGAGAATTTGCCACATTTGGACATCTTGGCTTGATCTTGAGGCGGCCTCGTGGTTTGCGCAGTACTTACATAAGGCTCTGCCATCGATGCGCCTTAAAAACGCAATGGGGAATCTCGTTGGGGATCTTCCGTGACTTGGGATATAAAGGTTCTTGCGGCCATCGCCGTACCCTGACCTCTTCGCTCCTTCCCCCTGCATCTCTCTCACTCTGACATAGCGGACTGAGCGTCGAGGTGAACTTGTAGGCAAGATGAGCTCCGACGGGCACGCTTCAGTTCTGGAGAAGCAGCGCAGATATGCTAAGGCGTCCATCCAGCAGATGGTGCACGCGCTCCAGCTCAGCCGACATGATAGAAATGTTCTCCAGAGCTACGAAGGCTTTCATGCATTCTCAGCTGGTATTTTAAAGGGTCTCCGAGATATAGTGGACTCCGTCAGAGCCAACTTGAGGCAAGATGCTCTAGAGGCCATTTATGATCTTAAAAGGTAGTGTCATTCGCCACTCTCTGCTTGTGTTTGATACGAGTCAACTAAATAATGCATCTATCAACACCCATCAGCGATATCAAATCTGCGGTCAAAACCATGTCAGACGCGCTTATTGGTAGTCCTGCTAGTCAGACTCTGGGTGAAATCTATGCCGACATCATCAGGTTGGTATCCAACATAAAAGACTTCCTTTCCAAGGTGAGAATCAGTCCTTATTGCAATGATATTCTGTAATTTCTGACCTTCGTCGTATCTAGAGAGAAAGCTGGCTTGAACCTGCCTAGCGCGTAGCGCGATGCAGCTTCTTGATTGCCTTCAGGGAGGCTGGTTTTGATCTATGCTTAACTTATACCTTTGTACGAGGACATCTACAAGAGTGGCGAGGCAACGCGGGTGCCGCCGCAGTAGGCCTCTCCAATTTTGGCTTTTGGGATGACAATTAGGAGGCAGATTTGCTTCTCTCGCTCTGTGGAAGGAGGCAGCCTTCAAATGACACACAGAGAAAGGCCCTTTTGCATTTTCCTTCCGTCCTCGTCGTCTTAAGTTGTCGTCTGTGCTACGTGTTATTTTCTTTTATTCTTTTATTTTTTTGGTCATCAATTATGCATTGGATTGTCAAATCATTTATAGCTTGGCCACCGTGTTGTGGTCAGCTTGGGCTCGACGGGAATAAATTAATCGATTAGGTTGGCGGTGGACAGAGGCACTAGTACCTCTGAGAGGCGCTATACCTCTGAGAGGCCCGCGTACTACTTAATGCCCATTTGCGGCACACTTGTGGGTCCTGAACCTCTTGAACTTGTGATATAGTTATGCAACTCTCCCACATGATTGCCTAGGATCCCCTTTTTTGGGCTAGCAAAGAGCATCGCATTGGCCAAGAATCAATTGAATGAGCGCTGGGCCGTCCTGGACGGAGATCGCGCGAGTGAAGTCCAAATAGCACCCAGGGTTACGATGTATCCTGCGAGCCATTATTCAACTGGTCCAGTGGTCTAGTGGTTATGATTTCTGTCTCACATCTCGTGTTCACAGAAGGTCCCCGGTTCGACCCCGGGCTGAACCATTTTGAGTTCTCAATTTAAAGAATCCAAATAGATCCATATGCGTCAGCCAGCTTGTTAAGATAGAACTTCCTCAAGTTCTCCTCCTTTTTCGATTCGTCGTTTTCCGGCTAAATTCATACAAGAAATATGTAGAAATTCTACAAACCAACTCATCTCTTTTACATCCTAATCCTCATCGTCGCGATGATAATGAGCTCAATAAGCGTAGTACTGGCATCAGGTCCGAGGGTATTTATATGTAAGTACGATATTGCCGTGTCATAAGTAGTCTGTCTGCCTGTCTATCTCTGTCTCGTCTGCACGCGTGCTTTTTTTTGAAGTTGAAGCCGGAGAGTCGTGTGAGTTCCATAGGGACCCGTTGACCGGCGGAAGGGTGTCGCAGCAAGCAAACTGCTGATAACCTGTCCACGGCTCTCCGCTTGTCGTTCAAGTACACGGCCCGTGGTACGTGCCCACGCACCACGTCACATAAATACAAAAAGAAAAACCCACACACCCAGTACAGAGGAGAGAGGAGGCAGAGCGAAGAGAGGGGGTAAAAGAGGGAAGGGCAGGGGCGTAAAAAGGACACCGACATCCAGGGAATAATCAAAAAGAAATAGTGTGGATCGTAGGTCTCTATGAGCGGGGTGATATTCGCACATCCGTCAGCGACGAATCCAGGATGGGGGAATGACTGTGGCTCCTGGAGCCTTCGTTCCTGGATAAAGGCAACGGAACGTTCGACGGGCTGAGTTGCTGTTGCTGTTGCCGCCGCTTTGTCTTGCCCTTTCCCAACAACGCCCTTTCATCCTCCGCACCCGTATCATACCCCTCCTCTTCCCACTCCTCCGCCTCCCTCAACTGATGCAGGTCCCCGCTCTTCTGCTGCCGGTGCTGCGAATAATGCTGCCCCACAGACCCATTCGTTACAGGCGTGCCATCCCCCTCGGTGTCTTCAAACGCATTAAACAGCGTCGTCGACTGCGCCTTGTACAGCGAGCTCTGCCGGCCGTGTCGTCCTGCCCTGCCCGCACCCGCACCCACACCGCCCATGTGGATGTCAATTTCCCCGCGATCGCCCACGCCGTTCCACCCGTCCAGCGACATGCGGCCCTGCAGACTCAACCGGGGGTTCATCAGCCCGCCCTCCAGCGTCGAGTGGCTGTGCGCCTGCCCGTTGGGGTGGTCCAGCGGCGGCTCGGGGATGCGCGACAGGTTGAGCAGGTGCACGCCCAGGAAGGTCACGATGAAGCCTGCGAGCAGCGAGAAGGTGTTTGAGGCGTCCGAGGTGTTGAATCCTTGGAACAGGATCAGAGAGGCGACGATGGTGCATGTCGAAAAGCCGACATAGTACAATGGGTTGACACTGATCAGAATCCGTTAGCTGGGGGTTATTCAAGCCACCTCTCGAAAATCCGAGATTGGGTCAGTAGTAGATGGCACTCACACATTAGTCGAGAATGTATCAAGTGCCTTGTTGAAGTAGTTCATTTGCACGATGATAGAAAGCCCGACGACAATCATGAACACGTAGGTACTGGGATGTGTGAATTGATTGTTGCCCCCGAACGTCAGTTTGACCGCGACACCGAAGCCCTTGATGGCCATGACGCTGACTGAGCCGACCAGAGAGCAGATGGAGAGGTAGACAATTGGATTGGACCGTCCGTATTTTGGCACGACGAGGTAGACCATGACAAGAGTGAAAACGAGGACGGAGAAGCAGTAGAGGAGGAAGCCTAGTTATTCACGAAGACATTACGATTAGCAAAGCAAGATGTATGAAGACAATAAATGGAGAAGACATGCCAGGTTGAATAGCGAAATGCAAAATCTCATCCACGGTATTAATCGGCTTATCCTCCGGAGCGTGTAGCACGATGATGAGCGAACCCAATAAACACAATGTGCATCCAACCCGGCCAAGATGTCCCAATTCTTCACCCAGCAGGAACGACGCGAGTACGGCACTATAAAAAAAGTGAGCCAGTCAGGGGTCTGGGGTAAACGCATGATGAGGGCTCGGTGAAGATGCGCACCCTATCAGCACGCTGAGAGCTCCCAGCGGCGTTACTAGAATAGGTGGCGCAAACGTATATGCTGCAAAATTGGCAACTGAGAGAATAAAAGGAAATGAAACGCTCGTGTGAGTGGTTTGCATCGTTGTTGGCAAGGCGAAGCTCACTTTCGCCGAGGACCACTACAAGGAAATGACCTTCCGTTGAGCATGTATATGTCGTCTAACGATAAGAAACACGTACTAGTCACCATTCCCGCCCACCATATTGGATTTTTGAGGTATGTTAAATTGTCGGAAGCCTGTGCGCCGTACGCTGAGTTCAGAGCTGCATCGTTCAAGCCCTAAAAAGCAAGCCGTTGTCAGGCTAAAGAGAACGTCGAGCGAAGGATAGGGGTCCAGAGAGAGTTTCTTGGCCATTATTTGAG
The DNA here is from genome assembly GCA_015499995.1 of Flammula alnicola. NCBI lineage: Eukaryota > Fungi > Basidiomycota > Agaricomycetes > Agaricales > Strophariaceae > Flammula > Flammula alnicola. The sequence goes on from JADNRV010000135.1 coordinate 34,078, forward strand.
GATAAAATACCTTTTTCGTGATTATAAAACTGGATCCGATGCCGACTGAGCCGCAAAGGGCCAGTATGAGTCCGATGTATTTATCTTCCATGAAGGTGGTAGCAGCGCCTGTCACAGCGCAGGGTAGGGTATTACGAGATTAAAGAAGGGAAATAGAAAGGACGAAGCCAGCGCTGGGAAGAAGGACAGAGATGAGAAGTGGTGAGCTGGAGGTGGGCGGATGACCGTCGTAGCACAATGCAGGAGCACAGCAATATCACGTGACCATACAGAACTTGCGGAGGGAAAAGAAGAGCAAAAAGAGGGCCTCACTGGGAATTGAACCCAGGACCTCTTCCAATTGTCGGTTCTAGGAACCACCCAAAGGAAGAATCATGCTACTAGACCATAAGGCCGATGCATTAGTTTTGCGGGATAACAACACCTGTACTTGGTATACGCGCAGCACCAGAAATATCCAAGCATGCACAAATACGAATTTTTCTATAAAGTCTTGGCCTCCCGACGGTTTGTTCTTTACGACGATTTGCCCCCCTTCCAGACGCCAACGTGAGCGAGGACGGGTCTTCCTTTTTATCTCGTCGGAGAGTGTCTTCCAGGCTTCTCTTTCGCTAGCAACACTAGCCTTGTTTCAAGGCGATGATGGATTTCTAGATAGTAGGGCAAGCTACATGCACAATTCAATATCGGGATCGATGTAAAATGTGTCAGTTGCGCGGAACCCTGCCGTCCACCGAACTCTTGAAGCGGATGAACCGTGAGTGAGTGATTTTCATGTAAAGCAGAGCACAACGAACATCTAGCATGGCCGAACCCAACCCTCCCGACCTATACCATCAGCAATACTATTTGTGCATACATAAGTGACCTTGAGCATTGCTCAATGACGGTTGTGTCGAAATTATACTATATTCTTACAAATTTCCTGACGAATTGGCAGAACACTTGGGGCTTATGATGGGTGGTATTCAGATGTGCGAAAGCAATGTTATTGCGAGAAAGAGGACTGCAGAGAATGATGTAAAGATTTAGGCCTTCGCAGCACTAGCTGTGGCCTTTGCGTCCTCGGCGGCAGCGACAGCAGGGTTGACCTTCTTTCCATCCTTCCATCGGACACGTGGGGGAGGAGCACGGTTGCGACGACCCTCACGAGAGCGAACACGGACGACTTAAATATAAAATGTCAGAGGCCGGGGTTAGGGCGAAGGGGAGGGGACTGACCATGTGAGTGAATGGCGCATGATACGCAGTATGCGATTTTGATGTACAATTTGGGGATAACATATTCTAAGAAATAGCAGGATGTTAATAAAACAGGGAGTGAGACAAGTTCAAGGAAGACGCACCAGGGTAGACGCTGGCCTCGCTGATATCACGGACAGCAGCACTCTCGACCATGTTCCTCACTGTGAACCTCTTGATGGCCTTATCCTTTGCGACGCAGCGAGAGCAGTTCGAGCAGCGCATGAAGGTGACATGGCCACGTCCCTTCTTGTTGCGGCCGCCATTTCTTCTTTTCTTGGTCTAGAAAACGCAGAAGAGACAAAAGCAGATCAGCATCCATCCACCGATATTGGCACAAGTATCCACACGACATCCAAAACTCGCATCGCGCATCCATCTCAATTTCGCCATAAAACGGTGTAAACTTCATAGAGGTGATACGGAAGATGCGCCGGAGTGCCTTTGCGTTGAGAAAACTCACCATTTTGATTGTCGGTGTCGAGAGGCGATGTGTTGGACGACGACGAGACGGTTTGCCAATGTGCTTGCGGCTCGATGCAGCGGTTCCCACACACCGGCCGGGCGTTCGGCAACCGGCCCTTGTTGCATCAATAATTTATTTTAGGAACAAACGCGCCAGGCGAAGTCGGGCAACCATGAACAATGGCCAAAACTGTAACTCATTGTCTAGTAGAGCAACCATTCCATCGGTTTTGCTTTTGTTCTCCCTCCTATAAAGCCCTACAAACGCTACAAAATGCTAAAACCCGTCGACGGCCCAGCAGGCTCCTGTTCCTCTTTCTCAACCTCCCTTCCATCTTCAAGTTAGACTTCTGGAGCCCGGCGCTCGTTTCTTGGTTCATTCTCTCCTGATTTTTCTAACTTAACTGTTCACGACTTTCGGCGGGACATATTTTGACGACTTGCAGGACAAATTAAAATCTATCATGCATTTCACTCTTTCTATCACTTTCGCTATTTGCGCTTCGACCTTGGTTCGCTCTTTACCAGTTGTGCTACTCGCGAGTTCAGACCTCTTGAAGAACGGCCAGGATGCCCAGGCACTGAACGCAGAATGGAAGAGTCTGACGGCCACGTCTCCGTGTGGTAGTGAGTGGACGTGATTTTTTGCTCTTCTTGAGCAGTCTTTAACAAAAGCGTTGCGCTGTTTCTCTATATAGATTTCACTACAGCATGTGTCGAAAATTCGATTGCTAAATGTGAAAATGACACATGGAATACCTCAGCTGGCGCCTGCTCGAAAAGTCAACAATGTTTCGCCCTTCCTAGTGTCACATCAGGAGGAACGGTATGGTGGCATTCTCTGCACCTTAAGCTGTTCGTGTGTTGATAACATCTTTTAACAGACTATCGCTTGTACCAGCGAAAGGAACGCTCTCTCGATCATAAACTCTACAGGAGCTACAGGAGACATAACGGGTACGAATACTACAAATTCTGCCAGCAACTCTCCACAATCAGCCACTCGGTCGCGTACTTCAGAGACTTCGATGACTGCTGCGCACAGTGCCAAGTCTGCCTCGGCCACTGCCCCAGAGCGTGTCACCGTCACTGTTACCGTAACTCCTGTGGAAACACCCCTCCCTTTGACTATCAACACTGTTTCTCCTGAAGAGGCGTCGAGCATCCTCTCCAGCATCTTGGCACAGGGCCAACCCACCTCATCCTCAGCAGCTTCAGCTTCAGCGGCACCCGCCACTATATCGCAGACCTTGGCCTCCTCGGCCCCAACGCCAGCCACCGGTACCCCAGGAAGTATTATCACCTTGGTAGCTGCCACGGCTACTGGTTCTATTGTCGCGTCCGCCTCCGTCTCCGCCACTGGCATCCCAGGGAATATCATCACCCCAGTAGCAGCCACAGGCGCTGCGCCCGCATCAACAACAGCTGCCCCTTCTACCGCAACTGGTGCTGCCGATACTTCCGGTGGATACGGCTATGGAGGATATTAAATAAATCGGGTGATTCAATGACACCTTGACAACTTAGCGTACTCGCAACTCTTATCATTTACTCGCCCATTCTCTCACTCTCGATGTAGCACCTAGCCGCAATTAAATGCCATATTGTATCAATTAAATTCCAGTTTCTCCCAAAGGCCAAACCTTTCTCAGTTTGTTCCACCCCCAGTTTAAAGGTGAGTTGGTGTGTTAAAATAAAGGAGAATGCATACAGAATCTATATGACTTAGCCGGCAATGAGGATTACAATATGAGTACCTACACGATAGGGAGGTTGTGCAAAAATCCGGAAGTCTAGTCTACTCGGATACCAATACAATGTTACAACCATGACGCCTCCTAGATAGCCCAATTGACAAGAGTTAGTTGAATCAACAGACAAAGTACCGAAATCATACCTCAAATATACCAGGCTCACTCCAATTCCACAACGTTCAGTTCACCTGTCTTTAACATCAACAGGAAATCGTCTAGTATCATCCTATGGTGCCGATCGCTGCCCTCGAATTGCATCACAGCGCTCCACCCCTTTTGGTTGAAGGTGACTTCTAACACTTCCCAGAGGTCCTCGCCATTCAAAGGGATGAATTTCTTGCCGACGAGTTTAGGTGGGTTGTCTTCATATGCGGTCAGTTCCTCCGAAGTAATGCTGTGCATGCATGGAAGGGTTTCGCTGTGGTATTTACTGAGAGTTGTGCCGCCAATTACTGAGTTTGGTTGGTGTGTAGAGGGTGGAGAGTCGGATGGCAGCCTGTAAAGTTTATGTAGATTGTGAGTATGCTGACCTTTGTGACAAGATCGGGCTTTGCTTACTTGGATGTGAACTGAGCGTCATCGAGCTTGTCAATGTTCAGAGGGTCCATTGTAGAAATGCAGACAAAAGTATTGAAGAGGTGGGTCGTAAAATCGTATGTGTGGAGGAGTCGACTGGCGTCGAGACTATATACCTTGACTTGCGAGCCTTCGCGGAGCTCCTGGGCCTATAAGACGCCTCCCATAGCAGTCAAGTTAGTCCAGGCGGCAAAGTATATGATCGTATCGTAAAGCGTCATCGAACGTCGTCCAGGCAAGGCTGGAGCTCGTCGTGAAGCGATGCAGATCTGGGCCTTCAGCCCATGATGGCTATTCCCGGATGGCAGATTACGAAGGAACTAATAGTAAAGATCTGAAAGTAATAGTATTAAACTAATGGTACAGCACGACGAAACACAGGAAAACTACAATACCAACGACTATGAAAGAAATTGAGACCGGTCAAGATACGAAGGAGGTGTTCTGAGAATATTATTCTGAAAGGACTGTTAGGGGACACGGAACCCCGAGTGAAGGGCATGGTATAAATCACGATGGAGGGAATCGACGAGCGAGGGTGGATGATGCTTGTCTACATAAATTTACTCATCGAGTTCGTCATCCTCGTCGTCTTCAACGACCTCCTTGCTCTTCTTTGCCTTGGAGGAGACTGGCTTGGCTTTCTTCGAGGGTGGTTTGGCAGCGGCGGTCTTCGCAGGGGCACGCTAAAACAAGAAGATTAGTGAACACGCTTTGAGAAAAACGATCAAACATACTTTGCGCTTCTTGCTGCTGCCCTCGTCTGCATCATCAGCTGCATCGTCAGCAGCGCCGTCAGCCATCTCCGCATCCTCGTCCTAGATGTCAATTCTGTTAGTATGCGCTGTTTGGAATGATCGGGTAGAGAACACACCTTCTTCTTGGGTGCGGCTTTTTTCTTGGGCTCAGCTTTAGCCTTAGGCTCAGCTTTGGCTTTGGGCTCGGCTTTAGCCTTAGGTTCAGCTTTAGCCTTAGGTTCAGCTTTAGCCTTCGAGGCGGGCTTCTTAGCAGGAGCCTTCTTTTTGGGCTTCTCTTCGACTTCCTCTTCCTCTTCATCGGAGTCTGCAGGAACTTCGTCGAGTTCCTTGGTAAAGTCTTCTCCAGACTCATCATCTTCCACCTGCAATGCGAAACACGACAGACATAAGAATCAAAATCTGGAACGGAATTGCGAACTTCAAACCTTTTTCTTCTTGGGTGCGCGTTTCTTAGGTGCAGCCTTCTCCTTGGGTTCTGCGGCTTTCTTTGCGGGGGCTTTCTTCTTTGGTTTCTCCTCGTCATCACCTGCCTCTTTGGGGGCAGCCTTCTGTAAGCAATTAATTCAGTTGTAAACACCTGGTAAATCAAGATATCATAAGACTGAACAAACCTTGGATGTGCTAGCCCTCTTCTTCGGCTCCTCAGGTGCTTCGCCGTCAGACTCGGCGGCGGCGGCCTTCTTCTTCGCAGGAGCCTTCTTTGCCGCTTTTTTGGGTTTTTCTTCGTCCTCTTCACCTTCTGGCTTTCTAGCACTCTCGGGAATGTCCTCGTCGGCGACCTCGCCAACTTCCCATGCCTTAGTAACTCGGGCCTGGTCCTCAGGTTTAAGGTCCTCGAAGCCATCGAGTTCAGATGCTTCCTCGAAGTTCTTTTTCACGTTTTCGATGATTTTTTTGGTTACACATCCCCAATGCCTCCAGAAGCTAGTAGAGCATGGTTATTAGTACATTTCCTTCAAAAAGGTGTAATTTTTGGGAGTGTGCTCACAAGCTGGTGTGCCCCTGTAAATCAGCGAGCGTTCCGAATCTGAGTTCGCCTTTGCCAATGGGAGTGCCTAGAGAACATCGAATGAGAAAAATCATAGAGAATTGGTAAGAGTTCTCAAACTCACCGCTGCATGGTTTGGGCCCTGTAAATCAGTCAAGGACGAAAGAACAACAAAAGAATCGCGAGAACAACGTCAGCTGCTGTTGATAAAGGAGATGGAGAATAAAATAATCTGACCTTTGCATTTGGCTCTGGAGGATGAAGCATACTCGAGACGATAACCTGTTGTTTTTTCAGCCATTGTGGTGGGGAGGAAGAAAGGGGAGGGAAGGAAAGGAGGGAGAAATTGAGACGCGACTTGACTAAAGTTGAACTAATCAACCTGCTGCCTTTGAAAGTCCGCTGGCACAACGCATTGACCACCATCATGGCTTCCACACGACATCTGACCAACGACAACAATGGCTGTGTTTGTTCGAGACCGATAAGCCTGATTTCCGTCTATTATCGATACACCGCTGGTTATCTAGAGCGAGGCACGCTTGAGTCATGAACATGCTATTTTCAGGTGAGCCTTTGTCTGCCAGCTCATGTTTGCCACATCAATACAGCTGAGTAGTGCTGACCATAGCACATCACAATAGCGATCCTTTCAGGAACGCCCAAAGCCTCTCCGATCCCACCAGGCTTGCATGTCGACACTAGTATGCTAGACTTGAAGATGCAGACGATTATGTCGATGCCAACAACACCTGCATTAGGGTTAAGGTCATCTTGATGCCTCTTCGCCGACGCCGAGCGATAGATTTTGCTCATAACTTCTCAGCAGGCCCGTCGTATCGATTGACTGGGACTTGGCTTTCCCCAATACCTAGTTCCCCGACAAGTGGGCCGTAGGTCCATGAGCTGGCAGATCAAGTATCGGCAAGATCGTACCTTTGACGTTTGTCACGTACGTTGGAGATATTTGAGGTCGCAGGCCGTCGGTACGAATGGCGGGCCCTTCGAGGGAGAAAGCGCTGGTGTGTATGACTTAATTCCATGGGTCTGTTTGCTTTACTGGATTTAAAAATTACCGGAATAGCTGACACTGCGTTTATTAACGGCAAATGAAGAGAAAGGCTTGATATCTGTGTATGTACAGAGGGCAGAGGCAGGCAACACTATTTCTTGATGTGGGCGGGCTCTAACCGATTTCGAACTCAAGGTTGAAGCTGAATATGACGCCCGTTACATCCAGTGTCGACCATGGATGAGTGCAAGAACGAGCTACCTGTACCTACTAGTAAAAATGTCACACGACCTGTGGCGCGTGCTTACATGTTTATTAAAGCAATGTCGATCAATAATGTCAACAAGCGAAGTGAAAGTTCTAACTCTATAACTTTTCCAGACAGTCTGTGGCCTGTCTCCCGATTTCTGCGTTGTCTCTGCTTCCGTCCGCGAAAACAGGTATCTCAGCATTGCTCAATCCGGCAGACCGACCTTTCTTCTTTCCCATTTCTCTCAGCAAGCTCTCGTATTGTTTTGGCCTTGGCATATATATATTTGTCTTTGCGGTGAAGTAGAGATCTTCTCTGACAATTTTCTTTGGCGCAGGGCAAGGGCTCAATGACCGGCAATTGCTCTGTCTGCTTCTCGACACCACGGCGTTTGCATTGCGCCGCTTATAGAATGTACCTGTACGTACGCCTATTCGCAAGATGGCGAAATTGCCAAAAGGCATCTCAGCACACACGACACTGCCCCAGCTACATAAAACGCATCGCAAACGAGTCCTCGAGGACGCGATCCATCGCTTCCTCCTCCTCGCGCGGAAACGCGTCACCGCATGAAGGGAAGAAGGCCATAAAATGTTCCGAGAAGACAACGAGAGGGATTACGCCTGCATCGCGTACTTCACTGCTGCTGAACTCGCAGCTGCCTTGATCACCTTTGATAGCGCGTCTGGAGGGGCTTACTCGTCCCACATCGAAGGCACGCGCAAAGAATTGGTCCTCTGCCTCGGCAATGGCGCCAAGATGGCTCTTGGATTTAAACAGTACAAGAGGGCTCTCTGTTTGGCGACCGCGGCGGTCGAAGCTGCTCAATCATTGCCGACACATAATAGCCCAGACGCTGTTGATGAAAATATCACCGCAAAGAACCGTCGAAGGGTAGAGAGCTCAGGCTGGGCTTTCTCTTTTTTAATCTTTATTCCTGAATACGGATGACGGCACCCATCCCATTAACCGACAACGCACTCAAGACAAAGGAAAACACCTCTCCGTTTCGGCTTGCCGCATCTTGTGCATGGCAATTGCCAACAGGATAGGTTTTACTTGCCACGATAAGCGAGGCACAATGAATCACATTGTTTCATATAATTTTAATTTCATGATCATTGATTTTTCATTGTACAAAGGGACTGCAAAGTGTCTATATGCAATCACTAAACGGTTTTGCCAGATATGCCTCTAGATCTGCAGACGAAGAGGAACGGATAGCGTCGCAAATAGGATGGGGAGCAATGCCGACCGAATTCTTGTCATATGAATCAACCAATTTCCCCCAAAGTAGCTCGTTAGAAGCAAGTTTGTATTGGTAAGGTGCGCGTCGAGTATGGACGGATATTTCATATGTATAACAGAAGATGAAGGGGAACAGTGTTGTACTGTTTACGTAAAGCACGCAAAAGAATTGAGAATGAGATACAAATTTAAAGTCATGGGTTCTACTGAGTTGGGGATCAAGATGCGCCGATGACAGTCCTCTAATGAGCAAATCTGAAGTCGAGACGCCTGTTACCGACGTCTTTGGTTGTTGCCAAGTATTCGCTCTTTTGCTGTTGCAAGAACAGTTGTCAATGGCAGAAGGAGGAAAAGGCAGAATTGGTGACGAACCTCGGAAGTCATGGCGTCCCAAATCTTGGCCTTTGATCTGTTTCGCCAGAGGTAGTACGCTTTTGTACCAGGGTACAAGATGACGACATTGAACAAGCAGATACCAAGCAAGTAGCTGTTACCCCGACGATCTGAGGGCGAAAATATATGAGTGTTAATGGCAAGATTTGATGTATGGAAAGCAACGTACACATCGGGGCATCATCTTTACGATAGATTTGTGATGAGACAATGGAAGATGCCTGGACGAACCTGAGGCAAGGCATCAGCAGGAATTTGGGACGAGGAGCAAGGTACTACCGTACATGTTGTAGACTGATGCACTGACAGTCCGAGTTGCGACAGCACCCGCGTTGCGAGAGCACCATCCGACTTGAACAGGGTGAGAGTATGGTGTCATGATAAGTAGAGTGGATAGTGCCTGTAGCGCAAAGAGAATGGATATGAGATCAAGCACAACAAAGTGCAAGAATATAGAAGGACTGACGTAGAATATCCATGGATTTGGCTTGTTGGGGAGAGTGCGCAAGGCGACGAGGAAAGGGAGGAGCCAGATGTCTTCGGACATTGACACGATTGACCGGTCATTTACGCTCTCTGAGACCAGTGCAAGAACAACCATGGTGATCATACCACCAACTTGAGATGGGATAACGAGCAAGTTGGTGTTAACGGTGCTGAAGCTGTTGTCGGATACATCAGACATCCCCTGTAAAATGAGGGGTTGAATCGGTGCTTACCCAAGGTTGCGCAAGGACAAAGTCAGATAGGTCCCTGGCGGGCTGGAAGGGATGCCAAAAAGGAGACCACTGAAAATGGACTTCATTGAGCAACTTTCAAGACAACGAATACATCTGGTACTCACATGATGTAGAGTGGCCATAAGTCGTAATCGCAGACAGCTTTGAACAACCTCTTGACAGATAAAGCTTCACGGTTGTGCATATCGCCCTAGAATAGCGGTCATTGAAAAATTCTGATAATGACAAGCAAGCGGACCTTGGTAGGGTCATCACGAAGGACACGAGAGGTCGCAATATACTCTTCTCTCTCCGTAAACCAACCTTTCGGTCGAAACCAGCTCTTCGTCTGAGTTGGCGAGGGTGGCATCCTGAAGAAGGTCGCGACTCCGACAACGAGGGTGATCAAACCTCTGAAAGGAAGAAAATAAGCATCCTGACCGTAAGAAATAGGAAAAAGAGTGGTTCTTACTCTATCAAGAACAGCCAGCTTTTGCATGTAGAGAATGATGAGTGAAAAGTTTCTGAGAATTCTGGTCGATCAACTCACCGCCAGCCAGCTTTGCCATGAACACCACGCATCTTCAGAACCCCGACGGCGATGAAACTAGCCACAATACTGCACACGTTCGAAGACAGCCAAAAGAGCGACAACCGGAACGGTAGCTCATGCTTCGTATAGAAGTCTATACGAAGATCATGAGAATGAAACCCAAGCTTCAAGGTCGAAGTACTTACAAGACATGTACAAAATCAAGTCGGGAATGAAGCCGCCCTGGATAAATCTGAGCATACCATCAGACGGAAATACATGTCGACTAAACACATGGACTTGCCCAAGAAGAGCTCTGCACAACAAGAACGTCGGTCTCCCAGTAAGCCAGAATTGACACAGGGTCACGATCGACCATGCACACATTTGCATCGGGATCCAGCGATCAGGGCCGAGCTGCCAATATAGGTACATCTGAGCAAAGTCTTGTGAGAGAGCAAGAAAAACACATACCCGCTTGGAAACCAGCTGAGACGGTAACTCGGCACAGAGGAAGGTGAGGCGAAAGATGGTATTGCCCAGGTTGTAATCTAGGTTATCGTTCTTCAGATAGAGATACATAATTGGGCGGATGGGCTTACCATTAGTGGTCATTTTCAGGTCAGGAAGGAAGTTGTCGGTGTTCGCTTGACTCAGGTTACCACGATCCAAGTTCAGAGCCGAGAAGCTGATAGCGGCCCAGAGCATAACCTTCCAATCGATCTTCCTGACCAAGGCCTGTACGACGAGGTGGTAGTTCGCCAATGAGTGAGGAGATAAAAATGACCGATGCTTACCCTCTCCTCTCTTGCGGTCCAGCGGATGTTGACGTCGAACCGGTGAATGTTCTCGTACTCCGGTTTTGGCCAGTAATGAGGAGCGAGGTCAGGGTCATCGTACACTGAACGACGGGTGGCGATGGCGTCCAGGTCCCTTGGCTTGTATAGATGGCGGCGGAAGAGGAAGTTGAAGAGCTTGAAACGTTCGGGCTCTGCGTCCACCAAATCATCGCCGGAGACTGACTTCGCGTCGATGTCGGGGCTCCCCTTGCCAATCGAGTAGTCGTCTGAGGAAGGAGACTGTCCTCGCTTGGGAGGAACGACGGACATATCGACAAAAGAAAATGTGGAGGTCGTCAGTGCCTTGAGTCGACCCTCGATTTCCTGCCGATTTTAAGTGCTGTGCAAAAGGTACAGTGCCTATTTGGCAGAGCACACCATTTTCTGGTCTCTTCACACAACCGTGCAAGATATAGTCCTTATCTGTCGTAATAAATTGTCTTCTGCCGGAGCTCCCTTGCTCTTGGAAGTACGAATATGGATATGATGCAGTGGGTCCTGAAGATGGCGCAACGTCTTCTATCGGGCAAGATTTCCCATAGGGTGTCCTCCAATTTAGATATTTTGTCGAATTGTAGGAACATCAGTGGCAATAGAGAGGAAAGAGGCCTTATACCAGTGCTCCAGGAATTCGATCCCAGATTTTCGAGTTCGTGTAGTTCCTCTAAAACTTGGGTGACTATATGCATCTCGCAGTTTAGCAATCACGCAATAAGGACCCGATAAAATGTCTGCTTCCAAGGAGTTCCAAGGAAATTCGAACCGGTGGATATATTGAGTGCAATAGCGCAATGTGACATGTGCGTAGACCACAAAGGTGTTGCGCGTAATTTCTCGATCAAATGGCGAGCTCCTGTCAGTCACGAAGAACACTCGGCGAGAGCACAGTAAGAATAACAGTAGCATGGTTGATGGGGTATGTCGTGTCGTGTATGGACAAAAGCAAGCGAGCTTCAAGTTCATGAAAAATATGACGGTCAGAGCTTGGGTCAGAGTTCAAGGAAAAGCAAGTTTACCAAAAGCGGCAATCTGATTTTCCAACTTCAACCCCTTTGCCGACGCCGATCTAGTACCTTTCAAGGCACACTCATACTCTCTGCACTAATCATATTGTATATCTAGGACCAATAACTAATACTTGGCCGACTTCGCGCCATCGGACCGACGCAAAATGCACTTCACTAAGCCTGCGTGGGTTATGCACAAAGACTCGGCAAAGTCAGACCAAGGCACGAAGAGGTTATCCATATTCTCTGTTCACGTACACCCAGACGGATCTCGGATTGCCACTGGAGGCCTAGACGCCAAAATTCGGATATGGAGCACGAAACCGATACTCAACCAAGCTTCGGAGCTGTCTGGCAAGCCACCAAAGTCGCTATGCACGCTCACCATGCACACAGGGCCGGTGCTTACTGTGAGATGGGCGCACTCGGGGAAGTGGTTGGCTAGTGGCAGCGATGACGAAACTGTAATGATTTGGGATCATGACCCGTGAGTTGTTTTCATGTTCTTTGCGTTCTTTTCTAATGAGATCGACGCGTAGAAATGCTCGAGGGAAGGTCTGGGGCTCAGACGAGATTAACGTTGAAGGATGGAAGCCTTTGAAGCGACTACAAGGCCACGAAAGCGGTCTGTCTATGCCACCTCAATCTTCTGAGTCCAAGTTGCTCACATTTAGATAGACGTTACGGACGTGGCATGGTCTCCAGGAGATCGATATCTGGCTTCAGTTGGATTGGACTCGGCCGTTATTGTGTGGTGTGGATTTACACTGGGTGCGTGGTCATATTTTAGCTCTGATTTTCATTAACCTCTACATAGAGCGCCTTCGAAAACTCGACCAGCATCAGGGCTTCGTGAAGGGTGTATGTTGGGACCCTGTGGGAGAATTCCTGGCCACTCAGTCAGATGACAGAACCGTGAAGATATGGAAAACCACGGATTGGTCACTGGAGGCTGAAGTGCGGAAACCTTTCGAGGATTCGCCTGGCAGCACGTTCTTCCGAAGACTGAGGTTTGTGACAAAAATCTACTGCGCTTTTTATATAGCTGACGTGGGTTATCTTAAGCTGGTCACCGGATGGCGCACATATAACGGCTTCGAACGCGACGAACAACAAAGGCTACGTGTTTATCGCGGCTGTTATCACGCGTAACACATGGACGTCCGAGATTAGTCTGGTGGGCCATGAAAATACCGTTGAAGTCGCCGTACGTAGCCACCGTATTGATACTGCCGTAGATTGCTGATGGGAACTTTAGGCCTACAATCCTCACATTTTCCTCCGTAACCCCGCAGCACCCATTTCCACCTCTAATATCTGTTCAGTCGTAGCCTTAGGTGCTGACGACAGATCTGTATCAGTATGGCAAACCAAATCTGCACGCCCTCTGATAGTCGCCAAAGATGTCTTTGAAAGGCAGATAATGGACTTGAGCTGGTGCGAGCTTTCTCGTAGTTAACCTTTATCTCAAGGCTAATGGCTTGCATCAGGTCATGGGATGGTCTAACGTTATATGCTGCATCATCTGATGGCACCATCGCTGCGTTCCAATTCGACGCCACAGAACTCGAAGGCATCGCTACCCATGCGGACCAAGAGCAATACCTCGCAAAGTTTGGTTTCACGCCCCCGCCACTACCCGAAGGTTATTCGCACGTGTCCAAGCAAGAACCCGCCAATATTACGCTCGCTCAAACAAAGCAGGTGAATGGGTTCGACCCTCGCACTGGCAGTCATGCACCAGAGAAAGTCAACATCCTCGTCGCGAAAAGGGCGCCGAAGGATAAGAAACGCGCGAGCCTCGTCCCAAATCCTGCCTCAGCCGTGCCGACTTCTCGAATGACGCCTGTCGCAGGTCCAGCTGTACCCCCGCCTCCATCGTCAGCACAACCAAACGGTATCTCAACGGGGCCCAGACGAGCACAGCTTACCCAAATCCCAGACGCGAAACCCCAGTCGCTTGCAATGCAAACCCCCAGCCATAGTTTCTCTAGCTCCTTTCCTGCGCCTTCCGAACAGCCCTTCGTCGATCCATCGGACAAGTGGTCGCGGCATGGAGACCTCGGGCAGCCGATGGACCTGGATGTGCCCATTGACGCCTTCGAGACAGGGGCGCAGGCCGGGGCGAAGGGCAAACGCAAAGCGTCCTCGATAATTGACCTGACGGACGAGATTCCGCCTAATGCTAAGGCCATTAAGGCGAGAACGCTGGGCGGTGATAGGCCAGTGGAGGTGCATGTGCCGAAAGCGATATCAAAATGGACAGCATCTGCCCCGCCGTCGCGGGCTATGGGTGCGGAACGGGTAGGAACCTGGGCTGGTGGGTCGGGCATTGGCAGGATGGAGCCTTTATTGCCAACAGCGCCGCTTCTCACTTATTTGAGTTCGGAGGTTGAGGGTACGAATGATGTCCTTGAGGCAAAGAATGTGGAAGAGACTGGTGCGCGTCCATTTGGCCATTCATTCTTTTTTCTTTCTTGCTGAATGTATTCTTGCTCATAGGAACAACAGAGGTGGCTTTTATAAGCGGGAAGCAAACAGAGTGGCTTGATTACCTGCCGTCGCCCGTCCTCGCGCTGAAGGCTACAAGTTCGTACTGTGCTGTTGGGATGGAAGATGGGTCTGTTAACGTATATTCACCTAATGGGCGGCGGTGTGTGGCACTATTTTCTTTTGGTGTAGGCAGATTCTAACGGATTCGAATTGAAGGTTGATGCCAACTTTGACGCTCGGTGCACCGTGTTCAATCATCGAGGGGTGCAAGAACGCGCTACTTGTCATCACTATCAACGGCCAAATGCATTCCTGGTGAGTCCATTGCGCAATGTCTTCCCTTCTGTGTACTTATATGTTGACGCAACGTCCACTAGGAACGTCAAGAAACAATGCGCGAATTTCCCACCGGTATCTGTCCAAACGCTTTACGGGGTTTCTCCCAATTTTTCCTTGGTCTCCGCTTCCGTCCGCGAAAATGGGGCACCTGTCATCAACTGTTCAAACGGCATTGTCTATTCGTACGATGCGGCCCTCTCGTCATGGGTCAAGCTGGCGGACCGCTGGTGGGCAGATGGTTCGGACTTCTGGCAAGGCAGACAGCGCGGAAACTCGGCCATTGCGAACCGCGGCATCATGACCTCGATCGAGGGCAGTATCGCTGGAACCCCCGACGAAAGTGCTGCTGAGAAGCCGAGACCAAACTGGTGGAGCGCAGCGTTAACGCTCGGCCATCTGGAGACGAGGATGCACTCGACGAGGTTGTTGGAGAGTCCTCAGGAGTATAGGCAGGCGCTGCTTATGTATGCTAAGAAGATTGCGGATGAAGGGTTTAGAGGAAAGGCAGAGGAGTTGATTCGGGAACTTTTTGGGCCCGTGTACTGGTATGTATTCTGTTTGCTGTGAGCAGGAGTGATGTCTCAAGCCGTTCTCCCTAATTTTAACAGGCGACCTGGAAGGGAAGATACATGGAATCCTTCTGTCGTTGGACTATCCAAGCGCGATTTGTTGAAAGATGTGTTGTCTGTCTTTGGTATTTATTTTATCTTCCTTCCATAAACTCGAAATTTAAGTTTGACCATTTGCTTCATGCAGCACGCAGCAAGACATTGGCAAGGCTTGCTCTTGACTGGCAAGATACCCTCAAAAAAGCCACGAACGACGAACAATTCCTGTAGCCGCTTTTGGTCGTCTCTTTCCCGAGTCTCCCATTGCTTGTGTTTTCCCGTGTAACGTGTATGTATCATTTGCTTTGAAATCTGCTGAATCATATTCTTTATTTCTTCCCTCTGCGCCTTATGTATCAATACCGTGACTTCCGTCGGCGTGAAATGCCCCGGTCAAGTGTTATAACTCATCAAGGTCAAGGACCATCAAGGTCAAGGAGGAATTTCGATCCCGCTGTGCAACGCACCTGAAACGCCATCGTAGTCTAAAAACTGTATGGGCAGTGGCTCGAGATGTGGCCGAACAAATTACCTCAGGTTGTGAGGCAACCCGTTCCGTCACATCACTCGTTGTGCTGACAGAGTTGAAAACGAGGGTATTGCGCATGAAAAAAATGAATGGTTCCTCGAATCGGAATGCCGAGGGCTTTGAGCCGGCGTCGGACGATCATCATTCGTCAGCAAAGGTCACCACCATTTACTTTCCAAGCTTTGATTCAATGCGGTACTGGCAGTGCTTATTTTGACAAATAACTGTGAAAGCGCCGAGGGAGATGAGGGTGGAAATTTTAAGACGAAGGTGCGCCTCGGGATTCGACGGGAACGGCCGAGAGCGATTGTTAACCAATGGTCACGTGCGTGCTGGTCATCATGGAAGTGGCGCGGCCTGCATCACGTCTGCGGGCGATCCATCACCACAACGTACAGGGACAGGACACTTTATAATGCAACCGCAACTGTTGCATCTTTATTTCAAACTTCCATCTCTAACATATCGTGTCTCAGAGAGACGAACAACTTGAATTTTTAATCGCCAGCAGCATAACAGGCATGTCAGAAACCGTCATTCGCGAGGTTCGTAACGGTCATTCTTCCCACCTAAGGCTAAAAGGCTAACAAATACATTCTGGGATCCAGGTTTCCAAAGGCGTTTGGACTTTCTCTAGGTGTGTTGGCAATGTCCGTATGCCGTCACGAGTTTAGCAGGCTAATCTGTGTGTACAGGCCTTTTTCTAGGTTTGGGGTGTGGCCAGTGGGAGGAAGATCTACAGCCATCCAACTCCAAAACGGCGGCGTCTGGATCTTAGCATCCACCCCGTTAGACACTGAAACAAAGACGAAGATAGACGAACTTGGAGTTGTGAAGTAAGAGCGATAACTGGTCCTTCAGCTTGACCTAACGAATTTCCTAGGTATATCATTGGTGCCGACGCCGTGCATCACCTGTTCTTGGGTCAGTAGTTTTGATGCTGGTATGTTTTTGCACCCCTAACCCAAATCACTCTCTACTCTAGGTGACTTCAAGAAAGCATACCCAGAAGCGAAACTCATAGCTCCCGAGGATGCCATCACACGTCATGACGACAAGGACCTGCTTTTCGATGGAGGTATGCTGCTTGAACCTCACCGAAACTTCACCTGTGATTCTCAATTTATTCGTCTTAAGCATGGGGCCGTGATCCTCCGAACACAAAGTATGGCTTCGAAGACGACGTAAGTCAGATCGTCAACTTCTTTCCTTCTCAAGATGTTTTTGACTGATTTTTCCTGTTTCATTTCTTTGCCTGTAGATCGAACACTGGTAAGGCCATCATTTCCCATACCTACACAAACTTCCATCTCAACTTCCCATGCAAGTTACTTTACAGGTTTCAAAATAAGGACATTGCATTCCTCCATAAGCCCTCCAAGTCGCTTCTTGAAGCAGACTTGATCTTCAACCTCGCCTCCGTCAAAGAACAGGTAAAGATCTGTCTCTTTTTCTTCGTCTTTAAATTACCGTAACTTTGCATCCTTTCATTCAGTATTCCAAGACCAAAGAACCGCCGAATTTCTTGGGATTAGGACGTTTCGGACCCTCATCTTGGGTCCATTCTAGGTTTACATGGTCTCTCGGGACCGACAAAGAGTCAGTACCGATACGTATAGCCACTTCCCTTTCTCATCCTCGATTTTCCCTACAGTGCGATGCGCCGTGACGCTAAGACCGTTGCAGGGTGGGACTTCGATAGGATTATTCCTTGTCACGGGGTACGTTTGTCTTCTGCCTAACTTTGATTCGCCCAATCCCTCAACCTAATCTTGTTTCTTTTTTAGGACGTCATTGAAACGAACGGAAAACAGGCATGGCATGATGCCTTCAAATTTTTCCTTGATTGAGTGTGCAGGAGTGCTTTCTCTTAGATTTACGACTGTTTGTAATGTATGATATGATTTTTAGTTATGCGAACCCTCTTTTCTCTGTGCAGGACATAATGCATCACATATCCAACAACTGCCGTTTTGAGTTTGAGGATCCGTAGTTCTCTCTTCTTTTTACTTGCCAGGCGTCGACGAAGCGAATACTTATGGAGCGCAGTACGCGTGCTCTGATTATCAGTAGACTGGAGTCACTCTAAGTACCGGAAAGACTGGTCCTAGCGCCTCTCGTGCTTGTCCTATTCTCCCTAGTTTGTATACTATCCATTAAGCCGCTGAGTTTGTAAATATACCTCGATCGATAAATGGCCCAGTGCAAGCAGCAAGATAGCAGTTTAAAGTCGACATTGGCATAGTAGGCTGGTAGCCGGTCTGAAATAGTACATTATCTGTAAATTATTCATTGGAACTTGGTATTTGCATTTGTACTTCTAGCTCAGCATTGGGGTTCTAGGGGTCTAAGCAAAGTTTGAGCAAAGTCTCTTTATAGCGGCATATTTCTTGTCTCGTTCGACCAAGTTGCAGTCTTTTGTCCAGGCTTTGGTAGAGATTGCCAAAAGGGGACGGTGGACCGGTGCCACGGTGCCTGGGTGAGGTAGATTGTGTTGACAAACTTTAACTCACGTTGTGCTCACGCTGCTCTTGCCTCGAGGCCATGATGATCTTTCTCAATTTAGATCTCACAGTGACGAGCTGAAGATCGAAAGCAAAACTCGCAGCAAATTCATCGGGTGTCAACGGCCTGTCCACCCTAGTTCAATTGAAGGTGCGATCGACGAGGCTCTCTCTCGTTAGCGCCGAGCAACTTTATGTAAGGCAGGGATGTCGCGAAAGCTCATTGGCGGCGACCAACTCGAGGCAGAAAAAAAACATGGCATTTCGAACACGACATAACCATGAGGCTGCGATGACCCCGCCTTCTTAACGGGACAACCTCATCGCTCCATCACCCTTCCCCACCTCACAATCTAACAGCGACCAACCTCATTCTCCGCACATCCTCTGCGTCCTTCTGGTGTTGCTCGCTCTTCCATTCTGTCTCTGATAAGCATGCCCGTATGTCCACAGTGTGACAACCGGCAATTTAGCAACAAGGAGGCCCTGCTGCAACACATGCGCAGCTCGAGTGCCTGGCACCCATTTTGCAGCAGCTGCGATCGTCGATTCGTGAGCCAAACGGCGTACGAGGCAGTAAGTCATTTTCTTATCTTTGTTCCGGGTTCCTGTGCGTGATTACTGACTTTCGGCCAATAACAGCACATGGCAGCAAAACACCCACCAACTTTTGACTGCACGGTTTGTAACCGTCCGTACCACGCACCGTTTGCCTTAGAGGACCACTACAGAGGTTCATCTGCCCATCCAAATTGTACCAAGTGTGGGCGCGGCTTTCGGGATCAGCCTGCTTGTGAGGAGGTAAGTTATATACATTTTAATCTTGTTGTGACAGAACAATAACCCCAACTGTGTCCTGTAGCACCGCCGGACGGCGCACCCCACATCAAGCTGCGCTCCGTGTGGGGGTAGAGTCTTTTATAACGATGAACTCGACCAGCACTACTTGGATTCGATCAACCACCCTTCCTGCACGTCTTGTACCCGGGGTTTCAAAGACGACACAGCCTACGTAGAGGTGCCTCCTTTCAAAATTCTCTGCAAAATGATTCTAGAGTTAAAATCCCTTCCTAGCACATGTCGACCGCGCATCCTGAGCAACATTGCGGTACCTGCAATGCCAATTTTGAGACCCCCGAAGCCTTGCAGGCTCATTTCTGGTCCTCACCTGCCCACCCAAAATGCGACCAGTGCAACGTAGGATTCCAAAATAGCGAAGGTCGACAATTCGTGAGTTATTATGTACTACGTACATTTTATCTCACCCGTCTTATTAACGCTCTTTCCGAAAGCACCTCGAGACGGTTCATACCCCGACGGTGACCGCGGCACCCACTACAGATCCGACCGTTATCACTTTGAACACCATCGAAGAAGTGAAACTGGACGAGATCCAGGCGCCTCCCCATCCTCCTCCCCCTCCCGCTCAAGAGCCAGAGAATTTATACAGTACAGGATTCACGCCACTTAGTCCTAGGCATCCTATGCAAGTACGTAGCCAAGGTTTATAGCTTTATAACATACTGAATCGATTATTACAGAGGCTGATTGTAGGAGAAAGGCGAATAGATTCTCCAGACCTTCGTCTGGATCTAGGCTTTTCTTCCCCTATCACAGATGTGAAGCCTCTTTTCAGTCCTACTGTCCTCCCTCGTCCCGGAGGAAAAATTGAAGAACTGTGGAGTTCGACAGAGGTAACATTTTCACATGTATCGTATCACCAAACCGAGATCCTAACATTTAAAAGAATGTACAGGTTGCCCCAGCACGCGTCAACCATTTTACTCCATCGGTGCCCGGAATTTTGACCCGTACACACGGACAACATATCACACTCACCCAGGCGACAGCAGCTCGTCTTCGGGCTGGTTGGACAGTGCACGGTCCGTCTGGCGACCACGGGAGAGTCGCCACATATCACCTCCACGGATTCTCCTCCCCATTCCGAGTTCCACCCGCGCCTATACCCAGGAAGCGCCCGTGCTGCGTCAATGAGCCGACAAGGGCCTCTCTCCGAATCGAGCTTTGGGCGCGGGGGCAGGCTGCAGGACGACTTTCCGAGCAGCAGCAGCCATCGCTCGCTTGGTAGCTCGAGCGTCGGGAGCGGTTCGTCGTCGTACTCGGGCTTTGGACGCTCGAGGACGACCGTCTCAGAGTTGGTAAACTGGAAGGAACTGATGGGGGGGAAACAGGATACGTCGCCATTCTCGTCGAAAACTGACTTGAGAGCGTCGTTGTTTTCGGAGACGCTGACGCCTAAGGCGGAGCTGCCTGATCCGACCAGTAGTAGTGGATCTCAGATGCAGGGACATCTGAGTGTCCAGCCTTACAATCTGATGGTTCGCCTTCGCTCGCGACGGTATCATCTCCTGCTTCAAGTGCTCTCGGTCACTCCCCGTGGGCTCCAGTGCCCATTATGAGGTTAGCCTTTTCATTATTTCGGTATGAGTTCTTGTTCGTTGATCGCCGCTTTTTTCAGGCTGATACGAGGCCAACAACAGCTTCATCTACACGTACGCCATCGTTGCTCGAGGTAACATATACGGTCACTCCCAGCAGGTACGTTTTTGGTCCTTGGATGTCGCTCCGCAAATTATTTGCTAACCTCACAATTGCATACAAACAGTGCATGTGCGAGTCCGGTACGCTCGCCTGAGGTGACGTCGCCCATTGGGCTCAGAGCTCTCCCATCTCTCTCGCCCTTGCCTCAACCCCCGTTGATATCTCGTTCGATATTCCCGAGGCGCGACAGCCTCTTCCAGAATCACCAACGGAGGTGCTATCTCCAGTAACCGTAGTGGTCGACCTCAAACCCCCACAGGAGCTCACACCTCCTGTGATTCCGCAGTCCGCCTCGCCTCTCTCGACGTCCTCCTCCCAGAGCTACATCACATCTCCACAGGAACCGGCAGAAGATATTTTTCAGGAAGAGGTAACGGAGACAACTTCAACGACTACATTCCCTCTTGAGGCGGAGGCAGAAAGCACGAGTATTATTGACATCGAGAGCCAGCCGACAGTGGAGACCAGTTCGCCAGTAACCCCTACAACTACTGCACCTGAGCCGAAGGCGAATCCGAATCCACTGCATTGTCGTGTCTGCCTCGCGGACTCGTGTGACGACATCACGGCCAGCATGTGTGGCCATATCTTTTGCAACAGGTACTTATATCTCCTCGTCCTCCAAGACGGCGTCTCACCTATTCTTACTTTTTTTTCTCGCCAGGTGTATCACTGATGCAGTCATCAAAACGTCTCGATGTCCCGTTTGTATGACGCCAACCCTCTTGTACTGTCTTTTCAGATTGGACTTGGCCGCTTGATTTTCTTCTTCCTGTGGGACAATTTTACTACTATTGTTACTGTTAGCATACGTTACTACCAGCTTTGGGTTGGGTATTTTTGCGTCTTGGAGTATCTTGAGAGAATGAAGAATGAAGTGTAGTTAAATGTAGAATAGATTTCAATTGGTTTTCTTGACCGATCCACTGGTGCCCGTTTCTAAGTGGATATCGCCGGGAGGGGGAAATCGCTGCCTCTGGTTAAAGATTGTTTCTCAAATATATGTATCATACACAGGCGCATATTTGAGTAAGAATAATAATATACCTCTGAATTCCTTCTGAGCGATTTGCCGAACGACTTCACATGGACAACTCCCATCTGCAGTTCCGGCATTTATGTGGTGTCAAGCAAGTCTCCACTCGCTCCAAATGCGCTCCGTTCCGGAACCGAAGTTGTCGTAAATATAGTTGTCATAAATACAGATGAATTGGAATCTGTGTTTAACGTTTCGCACCCACGTATGTACAATACAGAACGAGGCCTCACATATGTATGAAGCACACGTCAGATTCAATCCTCCCACATCTTACACATCTTATCACTGTATTAACGTGAGAACCCCATATGCTACAAAGTAATGCATGTCCCGACGTACTGGCACTGGCACGAAGTAATCTGTGACCCGGAGGTGCTTCGCGGAAATTCCCATACAGTGCCAGTACGCCCTAGTACGCCACGTCGGTAAAATTTGTCCATTCTGCTCTTAACGACTCCCTTACCCCAAGGCTGGGATGTGGGCAGGTAGAATTTGCTTCCAACGGCCGCCGGGTTTTAATTTGCAACTCTGCTTTGCCGCCCAGAGCACTCGGCGCCAATACTATGTCCTGACTCTGCACCACTATTATGCGCAATTTGTGCGCATTGTCTGCTGGACCGGGTCGCGACCCGAGGAAGTATGTACCCAAATGTCCGAGTTGATCCAGGGATTGTGCGCGGCTGGCCCGTTGTACCACCCTTGTTAGCCGCCAAGTTCTCACTATTGATCGACGAGAATAAACTCGGTGCGATACCTCGGCTGCAAAGTGCTTCAAGGGCATTACTTCGCGGTGCGTTCATACCCCAAAAGACCCCCAACACCTTCTAAATTTCACAAGCGTTAGCTCTGCCAAGGATCGGGGGTTCGGAATACCTGAAAGTCCAAGGACTTTGACGGACGCCAACGCGTTCGCCGTACTCGGTGGAGGTAGATAATAGATATCTCATGATCAAGCATCTTTGTCTTATCTGATAAGCCGCGTGGTACGGTTGGATCATCATCATGACGTGTTACGAGAAAGGGCGTATGTAGACCAAAAATAGGCTAACCCTTCAAATTTACATACTTACAGCAACCGCCTCTAGCTATATGCAGCTGGGTATGTACAAGGTATGTATCGATGTTTGCTAGGTTCTGGGTCCATCGGAGCAACGAAATAACGGTACCTGACGTTGAAATTGCCGCAAATTTATCAGAGTTCGAGTTCCTGGAGATCTTTTAGCAAGTTCCCCAAGCTTTTAGCTCATGTGCCACGAATTACGGAACTCTCAGAGGCTCGAACGCGTTCTTTTGACCTCAAGGTCCGTGAAGGCAAAGTTCTGGAGCATCAGGGAAGTTGGGGGACCTTCGTGAGCATAAGGTGTTTCGAATTCTAGTGTTTCTTTTCTTCTGCCGCTTGTCGCTTCTATCAAGCACGGAGATTCACGAAAGTATGAGAGATTCAGGCCTAAGGAGGTCTTTCAAGTCCTGGAGTAGTGGCTCTTTGTTTTGAGTTTTCTTCGGGTGTTTTTCGCTTCTTTCAAGCTTGAAGCATGTCTATGGAGGCAAGTATCAAGTATGTCTTCACCTATGAGAGATTTGGCATTTCTTAGTAGTACTCGAGTAGACGTTGAGCGGTTATAATCCTTCATGTGCATAAGGTCTCACGAGTCATCACTGACTTCGTTTTTCTTATATATAAAAAATTGACATATGGAACACGAACAGGGATATTCTGTAGATGACAGGAAGTTCACTACTAGTACGTACGGATTTTTATTTACGAGAGACTGACGTGTGCGGGCTTCAGGGAATTGGGGTTTTATATATCGTCTAAGCCACGTATCCTAACGTGGCAGGACACTGACATCTGGCACGTCAGCACTGATCTCACCGGCAGAGGCTTTCTCAACGTCTTGCCCTTCGATAGCCTTGATTTCGCGTGCGCGACGCCTGCGAACTCCAGCTGCAGACTCGCGTCCCATTAGCATTGTGCGACCCTAAATGGAAGTTTTATGAGTTCAGATTTATTGGGACTTCAGGACGTTAGGACTCGCCTCCTTGAATTTCATATAGATCAAGCAGGCAATGACTGCGAGCCAGTAGAACACGTACGACAAGACACTTCCTTCTGTAATCATCAAAGGAAAGGAGAAAGATGGCACAGAGTCAGAAGAAACTTCTCTCATAAAAAACCACTTGAAAAAGGCTCACGAGTTGCGTTGTTGGTCCACCCGAAGATGGCGTTAAAGATAGTCCAGCCTTGATTGTCGAGCGTGCTGTCAGGATTGCAGCAGTTCAAGTGCCAGACATTGCCCTGGACAAGGTACGACCCGGGGCCGTCGCCGCCCGCGTCGTCCACGTCCATGCCGAGCAACTTGTTGAAGGCATGTTCTTGGAAGGCACCGACGGCTTTGCTGAATAGACCCGCGCCGATCAAAAGGAGGAAGTTGGTCATGACGACCAGGAATACCGTTAGCGCTGTGCAGGTTAGAACATGCGTGGAAGGCTGGGAAACGAAGTCAGCACTTACTTGTTCGGCTGGCAAATTCGTAGATAACAAATCCGCATACTAATCCGCAGACGAGGCCTACGATGGCAGCGATGGGGATGGATGCGGCCGGTTGGCCGAGTGAGACGCCGCCGACGAAGATTACAGCCTCGAGACCTGTTTAGATCTTGTGAATATAGGGACAACTTCGTAAGGTGCAAGGAAGAAGATCTTACCTTCACGGAGGACAGTATAAGAGGGAGAATAAAAAGCGCCCATTTTCCGCTTGTAGCTTTACCATCGACCTCTGAAATTGAATGAAAGTCAGCATGCTAAAGATTTCATAGAATAGCAGAGTATGTACGCTTTCCGTCAAAGCGCGTTGGAGCTTGACGCGCCATTTCGCTTTGGCTGGGGAAACAAGAAGTAGTCAGACGGCTGGTCAGAATTTATTGAGCTCAAATGTTTACCTCTGTCCATTTTGAGCATCGTAATGCCCATAACGAAGATCATAAGACAAGCGATGAGCTCGAAAATACCTGTGTTAAATTGTTATTCGTGAGCTTCGGAGGTCTTGCTCTGGATCCGAGTAATGCACTCGCCTTCCCATAATTCTTCAGACTTGGACCATAAGTCTGAGGCTTTCGTGAACCACACGGCAATGAACCTACATAATTGTCGATATTCAGCTTTTATGTTCAAGGCAGGGAAACAAATTCAGAGAATAAACATACGCAGCTCCAATGCTGAGTGCAATGAAAAGCCGAGACCTGCGCCTAAGAAAATCTGGGCGACACGTCAGATATTAGCGAGTGGCAAGAGTATCTGAGTTTCTGTACTTGTAGACGCAATTTGCGTATGAGACGCCGGCGCTGAACCGCGTCGTCTACTGGTGGCGTGACTCCCGAGCCTTGGTCTTCTTGGTCTTTGACAGATAATTCTTCTGTTTGGACGGTCGTCGTTGATTGAGGATGGTCGTTGTGGACGATCTGCTCAGCCAGTCCGAGTAGAACGGAAACGATGATAGCCGCTTCGAGTGTCTCACGGAAAACGATGAAGAAAATTGGGACGGAGAACAAGTTCTTAGCCATCCTTGCAACTTGGAAGAGGGAGCAGTGGGGAAGGCAAAAGCAAGGGATGGGATGGGGAGCTTCGTTTGGATGTCCATAAATGAGAAAGTTTGGATCGAGCGGCTTATTCGGCAAAAGGGGAGATGGTTGTTGGTCCGAGGAGGAAGGGCCTTCCTTGGCAGCGTGTCCAATCTGATAATCATTCTGTCGGTTATCGGCATGCCAGTTCTGGGGTCCAATCTGATAAGATCTCTCATCTGATAAGATAACTCGTGAAAGTTTCTCATCGGACATCTTCTTCCCTCTTCTGCGTTTCATCTATCTTATCACGAGGGTCCCATGACAAAATTCCAGCGCGTGGATGTGGAGAGTTTGAAAATTTTACACGGGTTTTCTGAGGTGTACAGTGCTCGAAGCCTCGACCGACTCCGATCCGCTTGAAATGCCTCAGAAATTACCCACGACGGCCCGGCTAGACTTTCCATCTCTTGGGTAATCACCCGATCCCTGGTAGTTCCTTATCAGATAAAATTTCACCCCGTGTGACGCTCTATTTTTATGATCTACGCCTCCCACTCTACCGTACTCCTGTTTCTCATCTTCCCTTTTACCACCCTTCGGCTCCTCTTAAAGACGAACAACTAGAACCGCGCTAAAGCTCTTTCCCCGTCCGCCCCACCCCATCAGCCTCGCCGAATGAAGTCCACCCTTTCGTTTCCTGCTCTGGTACCCGTCTTCCTCGCCGCTCTCGTGTCGCCTGTACTCGCGGGAGTCCACGAAATATGGTGGAACATCACCTATGTCCAAAACGCAAGTCCGGACGGTCTTTTCGAGCGCCGCGTGATAGGCGTCAACAACACCTGGCCGTAAGTCTTGCGCGTACCGTCCTCGCGGCCAGTGTACTCATGGTTCATGCCGCAGGCCAACGCCCATGGACGTGAGCACGGCGGATTCGTTGCTCGTTCATGTCACAAATTCTCTTGACGCACCGACGACACTTCACCATCACGGTATGTTCTTCAACTCGACTTCCTGGATGGATGGCGCCCAGGGAGTGTCAGAATGGTGAGAACGACCTTGTCACAAGCTATTGGCACCTTCAATTAATAACATTCGAACAATTAGTGGAATCCCACCGGGTGCACAATTTGACTATGTCATCCCCGTAAACACGTCAGGCCAATGGGGGACCTATTGGGTGCATGCCCACGCATCGGTTAGTTATTTCGCTCGATTTAGAAATGCCTCATGACCTTTTTCCCATATATGAAAGGGCCATACGTTGATGGCTTGCGTGCACCACTCCTAATTCATCCTCCCAAAGAAGTGCACTCGTACGACGAAGAGTTCACAGTGGTCCTCGGAGACTGGTACCACGACGAGCATTCTGTTCTCCTCAAGGAATTCGTCAATATCGCAAACCCCGGAGGCGCCGAGCCCATACCTGGTAACGTTTTTTCTTCCATCATACTTTCATTCACGAACCTACCTTTTACAAAAATATACAGACTCTGCATTGGTGTACTTTGCACAAAACGCGACATACTTGGCCCCGTCGCGGGTACCTCACCTCCCCGTCACCTCCGCTGTAGGCTTCAACGAAAATGCCACGCTCCCATTCGTGCCTGGAAAGACATACCGTCTGCGCATCGTCAACACATCCGCATTCGCGGCGTTCTTCTTCTGGATCGACGGACACGACATGCGCATCATAGAAGTCGATGGTGTGAGTCTTTCTATTTAGCTTAATTTCTATTCTGATCACCTGCGTTATTTACTCATTCATTCATTTGAATGCCAATAGACGGATGTAGAAGAGTCTTCCATTGATCTCATCAGTGTCACTGTAGCGCAGAGATACTCAGTGCTCGTAACAGCGCGCAATGATACTTCAGCCAACTGGGCGATCCACGCGAACATGGACACCACCATGTTCGATAGGGTTCCCGCTGCCTTGAATCCAAGTACGACGCGCTTTCCTTCGCGTTTGATCCTTGGCTGATGCGATTTACTTTTCTGTGATCTAGATATCACTACCTCCATCACCTACAACGTTTCCGCGCCTCTGACCGACCTCGGCTTCGTGAATGTCTACCACGATGTAAACGACACCGCGCTCGTCCCCACTGAGTCATCGCCCAGCCGCCCGTGACGAAGACCATCGACTCGAGTTCACCTTCGACACGATGGACGACGGCACGAACCACGCCATGTTAACATGGTGACGTATAACTCGCCGCTGGTCGCCGCTATTTCTCTGCGCTCACGCTGGGCGAGAACGCTACGGTTGCCAGCGCCTACGGTCCGCAGAGTTTCGTCCTGGACCATTTCGACGTCGTCGATATCGTTATTAAAAACGGAGATGTCGGGAAGCACCCTTTGTACGTATCTTGGTTTTCATCTAGTCACAGGCTGAGAAGATATTGATTGATATTTTGTTTGCGATGGCAGCCACTTGCATGGACACAAGGTTCAGATTGTTGGCCGGTCGCAGGATTACACGTCCTCTGATCCGACGCTTAATCCGCCTCTCGTCGAAGGCCAGGCGAATCCCATCCGACGGGACACGGTCCAAATCCCTGCGATGAATTCCGCAACGCTGCGCGTCGTCGCTGATAACCCGGTGTTGGTTCTTGCATTGTACGTCTAGTCCAATTAAATCCAGTTCATCTCTTCGTAGCTTAGCCACTTGAATAATGTTCGCTTACTTATTTGTTGAATTCAAGGTCACATTGAATGGCATCTCGAAGTCGGCCTCGCGATCCAGCTCGTCGAGGCACCGATCCAAGCACAGCAGTTCGCGGCCAACGTACCGTCGGTGATGTACGACCACTGCAAGGCCCTAGGCAAGCCCGTCTCAGGGAACGCCGCTGGATTTGCGTCGACGACGGACTTGGACGGGCTGCCCCTCGGCCCGTACCCGCAGAAGCTCGGCTGGCATTCCAAGGGTATCGGTGCAATGGCTGGGTACGTTGGCTCTCTCTCCCCCCATCAAGTAGAGCATAACTGACGTAAATAACTTGCGTTTTTCTCTTCCTTTTTTGTGAATCGATAGATGTATATTGGCTGCTGTCTTCGGGATGGCGTCTGTCGTGTGGTATGCGCTAGGAGGACATATATCGGACGAGGAGATTGAGCACGAAGTGAGGGCTAGGATTGCCGCGAAGGAGAAGCGAGGAAAGTTCTTTGGATTGCTAAAGAAGTAGATGTTGTCGTCGTATTCGAATTCCTAGAACAAAGTCAGTAATATACATATGCGCATCTGCATCTCCCTAGTTAGCTCGCTCGCAAAAAGCTTTTTTTTTGTAATTATGTAGTACTTTCGAAATTTTGTAGCGCGAAATATATTGAGCAGATCCAATCTTGGTGAGATGCGACTCAGTGCATCGGTATATATAATATAGTAAGGGTTGTTCATTCGGGGATTAGAGAAAAATCAACAGACGCACCTTTAATGGCATAGAAACAAACATGTGCAAATACCATGAACTTGTGCCAAGCAACTGTCGTTCAATTTCTCCCATCATAATGTCCAGCCAGCACTCTTTACAACCGCTTCAACGAGCGTTACATTCCTACAAAGATCTGCGGGAAAAGATAGAACTGACAGTCAGCAAAGGCGACGTTCATTTTGATTTCTTTCTTTTCGTGACTCTGCACAATAAGCTCGTACGTTTCACTCTATCCTCCTCAAGATGCGGAGTAAAACCTTTCTTTATGAAGGCGAAAGTATACCAGGATCTCAAAGACAGTGGATACCATGGCGATGTTGAAACTGAAGGCCTTCGTGCTGTCTTCACAAGCACACCTAGAAGTGCAAATGCATTCAATGGCTCTGTCTTTGTGGAAAACTTGCGCAAGGTTCTGAAGATAGCCGACAACAAACAGCCAGGTTAATGCCAGCTCTGATATTCTTCTCTGCCTTTCTCTGATGCATACCAGATACCAGGACTGCCACTGCTCGACCTACTCTCCCTCTTACCATGGACTCAATGCCTCCGGACCGAATGATTAATGCCCAGGCATCCTCTTCAATTGCGGTCGAAGGCCCGGAAATTGACCAGGCTACCTTCCATGCGTCTCGTGTCTCCAATTCAGCACCCCTACTTTCGGGTACGATCCCCCAGCACCCATTTTTCTCTGTCTCAGCTGAGATTCCAGAGGCATCATCGACACCAAACTTGCCCCAGGGAAAACCCCCTTCTCCGACGAAGCAAAAGCTTTCTACTTCAGCTTCACGAATCACTTGGTCACTCCTTCAGCATGAAACATCGGCTGCCCCTCCTTCTGACATGAAGCAGCCTCTGTCGGAGGCAGCATCCTGCGAGGGCTGTTTGAAGGACGGCGTCGTATGCTCTCCGCCGCCACCGAAGAGCCAACGTAAAAGGGGAAAGGCCAGACAGTCATGCGAAAGATGTTCCAAAAAACAAAGGAAATGTGTCTATCGCGCAGAGCCGTCGGTGCCTCGGAAGGTAGAGGGGAAACCTGCAGCTCAATCCAGTGGAGAGACGTCTGCTGTGACCGCTGACAATAGCTCTATGTCCATCAAGAACCTCAAAAACTGTCATGTTTCCCCATTTCCACCGGCTCCTGCTATTCCCGCAGTCGATGAAAAGCGTCCCGTTGCGGGTGAAACTCTTGTTTTCACTCCAGCTTCCCTGCAAAGTCAAGGTATGTCATATCTCTTTTTATTCATAATCTTTCTTAATACTCCAGAAGGTGCTGCCATCGCAGACGGACCCAACGAGGTCGTCAAACCTGATATTTTAGATGATGTGATTGCTGCTCCGCCTGCCGCCGTGAAGCAAGACTGCAACGCCCTGTACGAACGTTTGGCAAAGCTTGAAAAGGAGCTCGTCCAATCTGATAATGATCGTCGGTCATACAACGCTTCTTTGAATGAGAAATTGCGCACGTTGGAGGCCCAAACCGAATTTCTGAGGGCATTTTATGCCTTCCAATCGGCAAAAGAAGGTCTTTTGAAGGCTATGCGACATCTTTCAGATGCAACTCCAAGTCAAGTCGCCATTGCAGAAGGGACAATTAACCATGACGGTCATCGTGATTTAATGTTGGGTTCCAGTACTATCATTAAAAAGCGTACTGCCGAGGCACTCGACGATTTGGAGGACTCTAAGAAGAAGAAGCGACGTTCTCAAGAATGGAGTATACGATAGATTTTTCCAACTGGCACCCAGTCCCTATTAGCCATACATACTTGCCGCAACCTCAGGTTTCGCACTGCCCAAAGACTCGAAGCGGACCCATTGACATTGACATTGCTTTGTGTACCAACTTCGATGTACATTTTGTGGAAGTTATAATCAATGCTCTTTTATGTGCTACAAAGCTGGTTTTATTGGTCACACACGGACATGGATTTCCGAAAGGACCAGCTGTTCTGTCATATTTTCAGACAATCGTACGGACATGGATTCCCAAAAGGACTATACACATTCCATTGCAAGGTAAATGATACCGAATACCTAAATACATATATGAAACAATGTGATTCCTTGCGAACCTATCCAATTGGCAATTGCCATGCACAAGATGCGGCGAGCCGAAACGGAGAGATATCCCAAGTGTTTTCCTTTGTCCTGAGTGCGTTGTCACCAGGTGGCCGCCACAACGGTTAATGCGATGGGTACCGTCATCCGTATTCAGGAATATAGATTAAGAAAGAGAAAGCCCAGCCTGAGCTCTCTCTACCCTTCGACGGTTCTTTGCGGTGATATTTTCATCAACAGCGTCTGGACTGTTATGTGTCGGCAATGATTGAGCAGCTTCGACCGCCGTGGCCGCCAAACAGAGAGCCCTCTTGTATTGTTTCAAACCAAGAGCCATCTCGGCGCCATTGCCGAGGCAGAGGACCAATTCTTTGCGCGTGCCTTCGAGGTGGGACGAGTAAGCCCCTCCAGACGCGGTATCAAACGCGATCAAGGCAGCTGCGAGTTCAGCAGCAGTGAAGTACGCGATGCAGGCATAATCCATCTCGTTGTCTTCTCGGAACCTTTTATGGCCTTCTTCCCTTCGTGCGGTGACGCGTTTCCGCGCGAGGAGGAGGAAGCGGCGGACCCCGTCCTCGCTTGCGATGCGTTTTAGCTGGGGCAACGTCGTGCGTGCTGAGACACCTTTTGGCAACTTCGTCATCTTGGGAATATTTTTAAGGACTCCACGCTGAGCAAGTAAAGTCAAGAGACGGGCGTGGGCGGTAGGGCCCATAACGGATTCATCGGCGATTTGGAGGGGTGGTTCCACCTTTTCCTGAGTGAAAACGGCATACATAGGTTTTCGGAAGAGCTCAAAAACAGATTCGAGATAGTTATATCTATCCACCTCTGCGTAGAGTTCATTCATAGTCTTCACGGGTCGCGATCCCGAACTGCTCACACGAAGCAAAGAGAGAAGATCGCTGTCAGAAATGTTGGCGTGTTCTGCAGAATGTGTGATCGTTGCGATAAGTCGTTCCATGGAGATGCGGCATGAACCTGGTAGATTTCAGCTTGTATTGCATTTTTTGAGGGATAAAATGATGAATCATACCTCTGTAACTGAATATATCCAAGAATGACTCCTCTGATGGACGCGACTGGGCGAAGTATCGAGTCGTAACTTCATTTAGCATGCTGCATAAAAGTGCGGTTACGTTTGCGAGACGTAGAACAGAAACTAACATATAGACGTACGTTCTGACATTTTGCCACTTCTCATCTTCCATCATGTCCCACACGCCGAGTATCATGTTTACCCACTTCGGACGAGACGTGAGTATCTTTACTGATTTGAGCACGGCATCCCATTCATCGTTCGTCACTTTCTGGAAATCACGGTCCACATTGCCAGAAACGCCAGGCACCAACAGTTCTGGTACCCGGAAAAGCAAGGCTATGGCTTCGCAGATGATGGCGTCGACCTGTAATTCTGGATACCATGGCGGGCGACGAACGGCTGCGCATTGGAAGAGCAGATCGAGTAATTCTGGGTTGTGACTTATGATCTCGTAGCAGAATTGTTGACTGGGCGGAGGTGAGCGTAAAAGGAGGCCTTGTATAGCCCAAGCCGCATTTTCTTGAGTCATTGCGTAATATCGCGGACCATATTTGCCTGCTTTCTCCCGTGGGTGCTATACCATAGTGTTCATTTACGGCTTAAAACCAGTGAAAGGTTTTACGTGGACTCACCCCGAAAGTCCCGAAGCATAAGAAGCTTTGCCATGTAGTCCCAGGATTGACCAATTGCCTCGAGTAAATTTCGGGCCCGGAAAGTATATGCTCGCACAACTTCATCATAGCGTCTGAGGTCTGGCTGCTGGACAACATTTCCCCGAGAAAGCTCTCGGAAGCAAAGCATCTGAGGAGGTTAGTACCGGCTTGGCGGTGTATCACCAGAGGATGGTTAATTTTCTACAATAAGAATAAGCAGCCATCATGTTATTTTTCACACAACAGGGTTGCAAGAAAAAAAGATTGGCACACCTCAAGACATATTTCCAACGCGTTGTGCTCAAGCAGCTCCTTGAGCAGCGCCCGCCGCTCATCGGACGTGCCCGTTTTGGTCAAGTGCCACATCGAGTCCAGCGCAAAATACGACGCGAGGCCATGCCACCTATCCGTCCTCTTGTCCTGCGTAATCTTCATCATCGCTTTCACGATCCCGCCTTCGAAACACGCTTCCCCGAACGTGTCGAAACCCATGTGGCCCTCCGGGCGCTCGTCCTTCTCCAGCCGATCTCTGATGGCGACCTGCGAGATAGAAGAGCATGGTGAATGAGACCTTCGGAAGATGAGGACGAGCGTACGACGTAGTGGTATAGTGCCATCTCCTCTAGATCGGGGTCGACGAGGAGGTCGAATACTTGAGGAAGGACCTTGTAGTACCGTTCGGGATACACCCCTAGAACGGATTGGACGTTGTCTGCTGTAAGCTCCATCGTGGCTTGAAGCTTGAAGGCTAATGTTCAAAGAATAGAAAGAGAGGGGGGACGTTTCTGCGATAGTGTAGAGCGATATGTAGCCTCCTTCCTCTCCGACGTATGTTCTCGTCTGCAATTTGAGGAACATATTTCCCACGGTATGTGGATCTCCGCGCTGTGACTAAATGGGGCACTCACTACCAAAGTCTCAACATTGGGGAAAGTATGTACATTGCATTGCAACTGTGGATGATGATATGATGTGTAGTAGGTACGAGAAAAAAATGGTAACTAGAAATACAGCAGCTGCTAACACGGACGATGTTGAAGTCCGTATTCTAACATAACCCAAGTCAATAAAAAAAACTGTGATCGTTGAATCTTCTTTTTAAACCCTCTTCCATTCCCCACGACTCAATGAGTCTATCTCCGACAGCAAATACAAGAAAGCAGAACCGGCAAACATCAGGCAGTAAAAATTAATTTACTCGTGAAGGCCAGCGGGCTTTGTCAGGGTCGACACATCGACGCCAGGAAGAGGCCATTTGGAAGCGAAAGCCTGGACCTCATCACGGAGCTGCTTCACCTGCAGGTAGCCCTGCTTGCCCTCCGCGGGAACGGTGGCCACGCGGACAAAGTCCTTGAGGAGCTTGGAGCCAGCCTCCTTTTGGAGGAGGAGGGAAAGCTGCACGGCGCGGTGCAGGAAGCCGGCGACGACTTTGATGTCCTCCTCGCGCATGTCACGCGAGGTCAGCGCCGAGGTACCAAGACGGATACCGCCGGGGACTTGGGCAGACGCGTCGCCCGAGACAGCGTTCTCTGCAATTCAATGAATATTTTGCGTGAATGTATGATAGAAACGAATACGCACTGTTGATGGTGATGCCCATGAGATCGCAGACCTTCTCGACTTTGCTACCAGTCAGACCGATAGGTCGGAGATCCCAGAGGACCAAGTGGTTGTCAGTGCCACCAGTTTGCAGTCTGTAGCCGTGGCTGACGAGGGCGTCGGCCAGAGTGCGGGCGTTGGCAATGACTTGCTTGGCATACAGCTTGAACTCGGGCTGGGCAACTTGGAGGAGGGAAGTGGCGATACCAGCGATGGTCTGCACAATATTTTATTAATCAAACAGACATTGCGTGAGGGGTTGACACCTACGTTGTTGTGGGGTCCACCTTGGCAAGCGGGGAAGACAGCGTCGTTGACTCGCTTCTCAAGATCGAGAGCATCTTCGCGGTCCTTGCGGAAGAAGATGAGACCGGCACGAGGACCACGGAGGGTTTTGTGGCTGAAGGTTGCGTTACACGCAGGAAAATGTGAGCGTTAAAGATAGACTTACGTGGTGGTAGTGACAACGTCGCAGTATTCGAAGGGGTTGTTGAGCTCCTGGGCAGCGATAAGACCACTGGTGTGGGCAATATCGGCCATAAGCCAAGCTCCTTCCTTGGTGGCAGTCTTCTTCAACTCCGCGTAGTCCCAATCACGGGGGTAAGCGGAGGCACCGCAAATAATAAGACGGGGCTTGAAGATCTTGGCCTGGGCGGCAAGACCAGCGTAATCAATAAGGTTGGTCTCGGGGGTGATGCCATAGGGGAGAGATTGGAAGTATATTGACGAAGCAGTCATTTTCTTCTTCGCGGTCTACACAATCACGTGATATGTTCAATACGCAATTCTACGCAAAAGAAAAATTCTAGGAGACATACGTAGTATCCGTGGGTGAGATGGCCACCATCGGGGAGTCCGAGACCCATGAGACGGTCATTAGGTTGAATTAGAGCGGTCAGAGCAGCGAAGCTAGAAGGTGAAAATCAGTTAACGGAGATCCGTCGTTCCCGTATTGTTGCACATACTTAGCGGTCTGCAAGCAAAGGTATTTTTAGCGCTAGAACGGAGCAGCGGAACATAGGGAACTAACACTGCCGGAGTAAGGTTGGACGTTAACGCCCCATTTGGCAGGGTCGAGGTTGAATGCCTGCAGAGCACGCTTGCGGCAGAGGATTTCGAGCTCGTCGATGTACTCGTTACCACCATAGTAACGAGCGTTGGGGAGACCCTCAGAGTACTTGTTGGTCAAGATGGAGCCATTGGCTTCCATGGTGGCAAGACTCGTCAAGTTCTATGGAAACGATGAGCATGAAGTCCGGCACCATAATGACAACAAGACGCACCTCGGAAGCGATGAGCTCCAGACCGGTGAACTGCCTCCATGTCTCCTTGTCGATGATGTTCTTGACCTCTGGGTCAATCTCCGCGAGAGGCTGGTAGAGGACCTTGTTCTGTTGCCAGCAAATAGGTTTTAGTTTGGATACAAAGGACTGACGACCAATAGACATACGAAACCAGGGGTGTTGGCAGTGGCCATTTTTCTAGACGATAATCGATGAAGAGTAGAGGGAGAAAAGGTGGTGGATGTACGGTTGAGAGGTCTGGACAGTAATCGCAACATCGGTATTGCACTCAAGGGCAAAATTTCGTTCACAAGTCGGCTATAACCGAAATTCAATCGATCGTACGATCGGCCGCAGAGCGGCCTACCTCAAACTCCACCGGCGTCTGTCGTCCGAAAACATATTTCTACATTTTCCCAAAATTCTTCCTGAACTTTCAAGGTTCCTGACTTAGTCCAGCTTTGCATTCGCATCTTCCCAGAAAGTGACAATTTCGATCCCTGAAGCACAGGGGAGTTCAATGAAAAAAATATTCACCCTTTCACTAGCCTTACTATTCAACCCATGCGCAACTGCAGGGCAATTACCCTGAGGGAAATTAAAAAGCTTGACATAGATCCTACGCTTCTTGCTTAAATCCACTGTGCGTCAGTTCATAAATCCGGATGAGCGAGACGTGTTCCAGCCGCAGCTCTACCCATACCATTTCAGCTACGCGCTTCGAGCGCTTAAACGAAATGCGCACCCCCGAAATAGACGGAGGGGCTCGCTAAAACAGTGAGCATAGCGAAACCGGAATTCCTGATGGAATTAGGCAGTCTGAAGTATAGTAGGCCAGGTAGCCGGCATTCAGGCTGCTAGTTCTCATCTCTGCACATATAATATTGTCTAGCCTCGCGATGTTCTTCTACTAACGGCTATCTATATCTCCATCTGAATTCGAGGACACATTTAATAATGTGATGTTAATGAAAGTGGCATTGAGCACGTTCTACATTCAAATCAGTTCGACACCGTCCCATACCACCATTTATATGGCTTAACTACTTCTCCACTCTGGGTGAAATCGGCCCTCCCGACAAACTTTTGTTTGGATATGAGGAGCGGTAGCCACACCTCGTCCGTCTCCCACATCTGGGAAAACGGGATAGGAGAGTATACTATTCCATCTCCTGAATCGGAGGTGGTTGAGGGTGTTATGGCGAACCATTCTGGTCTCATTTCATCGCTCCTGAAGGCTTTTTAAGAATGATGATCCGAAAGACTGCATAAATGATAGGACTTACTCTGTTATTACACCTGTATAAGACTCGGAACGATATATCTCTATTTGGAAGGCCCATTCTGTGCCTTCACTTAGGAAGAGCAGGCTACCTGCATGTTCAAGAGGAGCGGTGACGCCTGATTCTTCCTATTGTTTTACTAGGTTAACATTTCACGGAGTGATTGATTTCAAGTGAATTTACTTCTAATTCACGGACGGCTGCCTGCAGAGGTGTCTCCCCAGGTTCAACTTTCCCTCCTGTCATATATGCAAACATTGAATTCATCGCTGATAAATGAGTATATAAAATTCCTTGCCAAAGCCGTTGTACCTATAATGATCTCAATTTGTGAAGATTAAAACGTGCAAGCGATGCCATTGCTCACTTTCCCTGGCCAAAGCCACGTTTTTTATATCCGAGTAACACCTGTTCAGCGAAGTAGTGTCAGTTGCAATTATCAGGAAAGCAAAATGAGAGAATCATTCAAGTGTACCTTGTTGTCTTGAACGATAAAGGCATTTGTGTAATACTTAATTTTGGTGAAAGGAAGCCACTGGCTCTCGTCGTTGTTGCTTGCGTAGTATTTAAATGGGCCTGTTTCACTGATTCCGGGGGGAAGAATATCGACCATATCGGATATAGTGATAATAAAAGAGAAGTTATATATTCTTAGGACAGTGAAAGGAGCTCGGAGACGTCGACGTTGAAGCTGAAATCGAACGTTGAATGTTGTTGAACTCGGAGGATTTGGGTAACGATCGGAGATGGCCGAGATGACTCGCAGTTCCTGGTCACCGGCCGACTTTCGAAAAGCTAGCAGTCACAACGGTGATCAAGATCCTTCTAATTGACACTCATCTCTACACCTGTGCAAGATTTGTATTACTGTACAAGCAAGAGCTAACCTTCTGGCTTCCAGGCTCCGATTTCCTCGTCTCCCTCCATCGTCAAACCGCCAGACCGATTGCGACACTCTTTCTCTCCGTTTAAATCACAATACCCATGCCAGTCATTCCACTCGACGTTGTTGGGGTTATTTTCAACATCCTTGCCCGCGACGACAAAGAATTGATTTCTTTGAAGGGGTGCTCTCTCACTTGCAAGGCCTTCCTTTTTCTGTGCAGGAGACACATATTCGCTTCCATCAAGATTAACGACCTCTACACCCTCGTTCGGAAGCGTCAGCCTTCCCCTAGGACCAACATGTTACGAAAACTCCTCACCACTGCACCACATATTGCGGATTACATCCACGAGTTGCATTTCGGCGTCAGCAACGACGACCTCGAGTTCTTCATCGGTCTTCCTGAGATCCTCAAACGACTTACTAGCCTGAGGGCTCTCATTCTCTCCCATTATGGCGCAGTACAACTGGATTGGAAGCGCATGACTCCACTATTGGAAGATGCCCTGCTTTGCCTCCTGAATCTTCCGACATTGACTTCCCTCAAATTGAGAGATATCAAGAACTTTCCTGCATCAGCTCTAATACCATGTACCCAACTCCGGCATCTTGCGCTTGTTGAGGTTGACTTCCTTGATGCCGTAAAGATTGACGACAATCCTCCTGCACTATTACCCGTTGGGCCCATTTTACTTGAGGGGTGTACATTGAGGGGTTCCAGCACCGCCGCAGCGGTGAAAAAAATCTTAGAAGCGAAGCGATCAGATGGACGATATATTTTCGATTTCGAACATCTCAGCGAATTTTCGGCCGACTGGGCGGTGGACAACATGGCACAGAACGTAATGAGGAGAAATCACTACCTTACAACGATTCACCTGTCAGGTAAACTTTTTTAAATACCATTTGGACGACGTTAACGTGTTCTCTTTTCTTTTTTTTTTTTCAGTTGTTGATGACGCTAGCTTCTCAGGGTTTGCTCGGGCGGTCGCTCCATCTATCAACACACTCAAGAAATTGATCTTAGATACCTCTATTAACAATGAAGCCGAAGATCCTCTTTTTGGGCTCTGTGACGAGCTTGAAGAAATGGGAGGTGAAAATGTCCTTGAAGATATGACGATTCGAGTCCACGTTCCGTCGGGCAGGTATTGCACGACCGGAGATGAATGGGGGAAGCTCGATAATGTTCTCGGTAAATCCGGTTGGTCTGCTCTGAAGAGGGTTTCGCTCGATATTGGGTTATGGCGCTTTGGCACTGGGCCCGACCACAAGCCTTCGTGGGGGCCTTGAAAACCTTACCCCGAGACAATTCCCTCTGATGT
Source organism: Flammula alnicola (assembly GCA_015499995.1). Lineage (NCBI taxonomy): Eukaryota > Fungi > Basidiomycota > Agaricomycetes > Agaricales > Strophariaceae > Flammula > Flammula alnicola. The sequence continues at coordinate 73,056 of JADNRV010000135.1, forward strand.
CCTCTAGCACAACTGTTAACTTTCACGTTGTCATTCGAGTTGTTCGTGGATAGCACCATACATGATCTTGTAGATACCGTACCTACTTAGTATTCATAATTTCATCTCATCCCCATCTGCCCAACAGTTCCTATGCTCAGGAAGTACTTTGAAAACATAACTTTGAGGCTCGTTGAATCCCGCTTCCACTACGCTACACGTTCCACGAGAAGGGGGAGTTGAGGAACCTCGGGTTTCCTGCCTACTACGATCGGTGTTGTAAGGCCAGTCATTTGCCAAGCTATTTCATCCTTGGTGGGAGAGAATCGGAACGATTCGATCAAGAGCAAAAGTACCACCTCTGAAGGTTGGTTAACAAAAAAGCAGAAGATTCGAGATGTTCTTGAAAAGGCTTGTAAGATGAACGTACTCATTTCTAATTGGGAGAACTTGAATCCGCTGAGAAGTAGCCGTTAAAGTCATGTCCTGCAAGACAGTGAATATTTTCTCAGAAATGAACTTACATGCAAGCCCTGCCTCCACCGATGAACGTCATACTAGATCACATTACGAGCTATTTAGAAACCCATAGCATGAGGTCTCTGAATAAGCGACTTACAGATGAGAGTAGATGCCTGGCAGGTGCGCGCGAATCACTGTCTCCGGCAAAGGTTCAAGCCACCTCTCAGGTTTCCACTCGAGGACATCCGGTCCCCATAATTCAGGATTGCGATTGGAAGCCATGATTCCGATGATGATATTTGTATTCTTGGGAATGAAGATTTCTTGAATTTCTTGACCATCCAATCCTTTGATGGGGTTGGACAGAGGAAGCACAACATCCTGTCGAGCCCTGTTTAAGAAAATATGACATCAACGCTGGGCGGAACATAACTAGATTTAGTCACATACGTTCTCCTTATCGTCGTAACTGGCGCATGCCTGGGGATAAGGTCACTTAGCTGCTCATTGGAATCAGGAAACGGAAACGACAAGACGTACAATCTAAGAGTTTCTCGACAAATTGCATCCAGATATGGCAGAGAAACCAATTTGTCGTACGGTAAATCTCCCCCCTCCACTTCTTTGGCCTCTTTGATTTCTTTGCGCAACTTGTCCTGTACATCTTGATGCGTGGCGAGGAGGTACAGTAGCCTTGTCAAGGCACTGGAAGTCGTATCCATAGCGCCAAATATTAATGTCCTTCAGACTGGTGGTTAGTATTTAATGAGTATGAAGACAGACACTAGTCCTTACGCCATTTGACCTAATAACTCATCTCGGGTCAAGCCTTCTTCTTTTGAGGTGGTCATGTTTGCTCTCACTGAGTCTATGCATTAGTTGCTGAACAAAATTTCGGAAATACAAGCAGTGAATGCGCACTGAGGATGCTCATGATATCCTTCCCCAGTCCAATTTGGTTGGCCAAAGCCTCGTCACCTTCAGCTAATGCCTTCTTCTTTGACTCGAAAATTTCGACCGAAGTGTTATAGAGTACGTCCACAATGTCCCTGACTTCACGGAGATTCTTCCACGGAAGAATATCTACGAAAAAACGACGAAATTCGGGAGGCCCAATCCTGGAGAGTGGGCTACCAAAAGAGCCGATGCGACTCTCATTTTGGACAGAGTGGGTCTGCGAAGGTTGATTCAGTGAGAAAATTTAAGCATACATTAAAGTCTAGAGGATCACAAACACAAGGTTCTTTACTGCCTCGCTGAATGGGTGGGGGACGGCATCTTCCGTCAGTGGGTCGAAAGAGTATCCAAGTCCGCTTTGACCTATCAACTCGAGCGCGGTTCGCGTCATCCACTTCATAACTTCGATCTGAGACAAACTGAGTTTGGCTTTATGACCCCAAAATTGAGGAAAACGGACCTCTTGAGGTCCATCCTTGACCTTGTTGGAAAATGCGTCCCGAAGCTAGCAGTAAAGTGAGAAGAACGTCCCAGGAATTATCTGAGGGCATACCTTGTAAGTTATGTCGTAGAACGTGGGAACTACAAGACGTGCTTATCAGTGCCGTTTCAATAATATCGAAGATAGATCCGACAAACCCATGTCCCGCATATGCGCGATCGAGAAGACTGGATTGAGCATCTTTCTTTGCTTGCGGTGCTGATCCCCTGGGGTCGATAGGATCTTCGTTGTGAGCCATAACTGCACCGACATAGTTAAGCGCTTACCGAGAGTTCCTAATAACCCTTCACCGAACAGGACTCTATTCGATCTGAGACAGAGAAGTTAATATACGGCATCATCCTATAAAATGACAGCGTACTGGATAAATTCGGTTGTTTCTTCGAATATGTATTGGTCCTAGAACGAGATATGATGAAATGAAATGAAAAGTTGTTCAAGCTATATCCTGACCTTAACGAAAATATGGTGTAGTGCCTTGGGTCGAAGACAAATAGTTCGTTTTTCTAAAGGTCAAGGTCAGACACTCTAAAATAGTACTCATAACGGCATAATGAACGTACGCCTAAAAGCGTTTTAATCTTGATAACACTGCCATCTATTCATAAAGATGTTCAGAATTCACTATAGATTTCAACGATATAGGGACTCTCTTACACTTTGCAGTCATTTCCTTGTGAAATTCCCATGCATTATTGTTGAAAACCTGGGGGAAAACACCTACGAAAACCTTTGTAAATATTTAGAAAGTGGAAGATAAGATCTGTTACTAGTACCTTTCCAGAAGGATTTCGCAGGAGGACCCGGTATGTTATCGAGAGCTGACTTGAAGAAACGCCCCCGAAATGTTCTCCATAGACCCCATGTTATTACATATAGAGAGAGCGCTTCGACGAAAAGGATAAGCATAGTGGGCCAGAGGAAATCTTGGATAGGTAAGTTACTCGATGGAAGTCAAGGCTCTATATATGTTTCAAGAACCATGAGAAATGGGGTTTGTCCGTATCTTCTGGAATCAATGATTACTACGACTGTATGTATATGTCGCCTTCGCTTCTTGGGTCGAAGCAGGCCTAGGAAGAGGCCGTGTAGACGTTTACGACAGACATCCAGCAGATTCCGGAGTCACGAGGACCAAGACCGGTACCACGCACTGGATTTCGTGCAAATTTCCCTAAAAAGAGTAAAAGGAGCACGAGTGAGAACTACGACACCCAGATCGAGATCTCATTGGAACCTGCGCGCATAGCCAAAGTGTTATCAACCGTGGAGCGAAGTCAGAGGTAGTTCAGAGGCCGATGTCTGACGTGGGATGATGACTGACTTTGATGATGAAATCCGGGATTATTTTCCGAGCAGTAGAACAGGAGGAGTCGGTACTATGGCTGAGAGGCATTTGAAGGGTACATTGCAATTGTAAGCCTGTATGCCAACGGAAGACGTCAGTGTTGTGAGAACACAGCTGCAAAAATCAGCGATCCTAAAAAATATTAACAGCACAAAGCTCACGTCATTTGGCCCGATAACTCGTTTGAGTCAACCTATCCTCCGCCGATGCACTCATGTCCGCACTCATTGAGTAAATCACTCGATTTCCAGATGTAGCTTTCAAAAGAAAAAAAGATGTCACGTACTTTGAATGCTCACACTCGTAATGTCCTTCTCTTGGTCAATTCGACTGACCAGAGCGTTATCATCTTTCGTGAATGCCTTCTTTGACTCCAAGATCTCGACCGAAGTGTTGTAGAGCATATCCAAAGTATCGCTGACGTCAAGAAGATTCTCCCATCGAAGAACATTCGGTTGAAATGCCCAAAGAGTCATGGACAACAGGCGTGGCAAATAGCCGCTCAACGAGAGCCCCATATTTGATAAGGTAAGGACTACAGGAGAATTTATCAGTCATTGCAGTCTTGTCATTCAAGGCGTTGGGAGCACGTGCACGAAGTGAATGTACTATATGGGTAGTATGGGTGCACAATAGCATCGCCCAATGCGTCAAAGGGACGTCTGTCCCAAGTTCTCCCAACAAAAAGCAGACGAAGGCAGACGAGTTCTGCAGCCTCGCGGGGGCCGGACATGGTTCCTCGAGTGGTGGTTATCGTAATCGCTCATTACAATTGACCAAAAGCTACGCCCCGGCCTAATTTAATCCTACATTCGAGACCTCGCACGACGTCTCGTGGGATTGCAGGATTAGCTGTCGGGCAGGTGTGGGATTGAGGTAGTCTCCCGTAGTCAGACTAACAAAATTCGTAAGTCTTTTTTATTATATTGATCGACGACTTACTCATCTGTAGGATTGAGGCGTAAGCAGTTGAGTCTTACGTATTAAAGAATCCGCTCCTGCAGGGGAAGGCTCGCTGCGCCATCCTAGTTGGTGGGTATAAAACACCGAATTGTTTTTACACAAAACCATAAAATAAAACTGAACGCACTCCTACAGAAGATATGGAAGGCGTAGAGGAGGAAACGAGAGATATATGAAACGAACAAGGCCACAGGCCTCCGTTTCGGAAGGACATTTGGCTTTGTTTGTCCGCCCTGGGGAGCTCTTAGAGAATGATTGCTGACGTCATCCAACACTGGAGTACTTCTTGCTTCGTCCTTCCTTTCGTCTACAATTCGTCTGATACCCTGCACCAACGAGATCTCTCTGCGGAAATCGTAGACTTTTAGACTGGATATCTTAGCCCTCTCCGAGGCGGGGCGGATGTACCTTCCTCTGCTTAATCGGCCTCATCAACCCCTGCGTTTCCTTCGTCGACCTCGACATCAGATAGCCCTGCTACCCATCAACCTTGTTTCCTATTAGCCCCATTCGATGCACTGGGTCAGATAGCGCGTCCGCGCCAATGTCCGCAGCCATCAAGGTCAACCCTTCTGCCCACTCTCTTTCGCATATAATAGCCCACCGCCTGCAAGTACTTCCACCACGTCCATCCACTCCATCGTTCAACTAGCGGCACCGATCGTGTTCGCTTTCCCGCCCTTGGGATGTTGGTATGGAAATTCCAGCCTTCACAGCGAAAATGCAAGTTCCTGCGCAAACACAGCTTCCTCGTGCGTAAGCGCTTGGTTGAAACGTCGTGGCCATAGGTTCTTATCTGTCTCATTGATAGCCGGGGGGAGGGGAGGGGGGAACGACTTCCCCCTAGGAATGTCTGGAATCCTTTCTGCTGTTCTCGCACTGATTCAAGATACGCTGGGAGCTCCACTTGCATGTTCAATACCCGGGAATGATATGGAGCCCTAGAACTATCAGATTGAGATATATATATCGGCGATGGATGTTGGGACAAAGCATGATCCGATTTGAAAGGGCGCTCAGTGGTGTCAAACCTGCAAGTATGCGTCATTCATGAACTCTTTCTGGTTCCAGTCCTGCGAATTCGTCTCACTGATAATTACTGATGAGCCTAACATTTCACGATAGCCTGCCAGTCTATCGAGATGCCTATGCCCGACCTTCATTCATTCTTCGAGATCTCAAGCTCAAGCTTCACCATCGTCATCGCCGAATTCATCAAATGTCATCGGCAAGTACCAGCCTCGGATAACAGTATCACCGGCGCTCCCAGACTTTGTCGCAGACGCATTCTATTCAACTCCTCGCCTGCCCTCCGCACTCTAGCCTCTAGCCCTTGATCGTAGAACACATTTACTTTAGGGCACAGATAGGCGATTCGGACATGAGATGAGGTGTAGGAGATGTGGTTAGACGAACGAGAAGGAGGAGAGGAGAAGGCCATTGATAAAATCATGAGGTTCATCGTCTGGCTTATTATTTTCGGGGAGAAACTCCTTGCTTGCAATTATTAGTCTGTCGTGTTATCGAGACTCGGAACTCGAGATAGTATTGTTGCGTTCACGTTCAATCTTTAGTTCTACGATTTCAACCCTCAGCCTTCCAATTAACACCAATGTACTCGGTACACGACCACCACTACAAACGCCGTTTAAAATGCCCACTTGCAACTGACGAAGGAGGATTGCCCGCGTTCGGAATGTGTACATAACAGGTTACGGTGAAACTTTCTACAAGCTTATATACAGGTCTGTTTCTTCCTTGTTTATTCCGTCATTTTCCTTCCTTTTGATCTGTATTGTGTTTCGTCATTTGATCCTCATTTTCGACTTTTCAATTTCAACTCTTTTCGTGGAATCTTTTCTTTTTTCATTGATTCTTACCTTCCTCTCCTTTCTCCTCTTTCTCCTTTTCGAAGCGTCGTTGACTTTACCTATCTCTCCAGCCTGTGCGTTCGTCAAAACCCGTAGAGATGGTAGAGGCCCTGCCAGCATAATTTCCCAGTCGAACAACGGCTGTGCTATTCAATTCTCAGTGCTGAAAGGCGCTGTAGAACCTTTCCAACAACTGCACACGTATTTCTATTACTTCTTCTTCAACTCCCGTTGCACGTCGCGTTTAAGGTCTCGTGTTTTCCCCATTTGACTAAAATTTCCTTTTTAATTCCTTTTCCTGCATCAGGAAACAATGGAGGACTATTCTACCAGGCTACTGCAGCTGGGTAGCATGCAGTAGTACCCAGTAGACCTGGTAGAATAGTCCTCTACCATTCTACTGAGCCTCTGTAGGACTATGTAGCAAACATTGTTTCCTGATGTGTGTTATTTTTGACCATTGAACATCTTGACGGAAGTAACGACTGGTCAGGTCGCTGGTCTGCACGGGCTGTCAGATCACTCGTCAGTTGCTTTGTCCGCCGTGATATCACGCTCAATGTCTCCACTATCAGAGTGCTCAAAAACCACTCCACGTTTCCCAAGACGACGACGAAGTTATATCACCAGATGCAAATGTCGATTTCGACAATCGAGAAGATGCCATCGATCCTGAAAGAAGACGTCGTCAAGAAGGCGGAGTGGATGTGTCGTTAAATGGTTCGGTCATTGCCTTCCCTTGGGAATGTGGAAGTCGCGATTGGGGGTGCTGGAGCGCCAAAGCTTGAACTTCCACCCAGGGTGGACATTGGTGGTTTCTAGGACGGGATGGTGGGATTGAAAAGTGGCTGAGGGGCGATGTGCATGCTATGAAGCTCCAACAACGAATTCAGTCTGCGCATTGCCATCGTCTTGTCTTAGTCCACACCTCGTTATCGTTGTTCTATTATGATTCCTTACAGAAAAAATGTACATGTTAGTCTCTAGTCCTCTGCAATTCTTCTTGAATTGGTCTTTCTGTTTTTCAGAAAAATTCCAGCAAAAATGGTTTCATTGTGGTGAGTTGCTCATTCTTAGATACATATATATGCACCTTGTAAATTGAATACCGCGATGAATTCATACCACAGAAAGTTACTGCAACGTGCTCCTTCCTTCCTTCCTTCATGCATTCTCCTTCTGTTCTCGATTCCATTCCAGCAGATCGGAAGCGCCACTCCCCCAGCTATCCCAAAATTTCTTCGGAGAGTCAAGATCTGTTCGTCTGCTCGTTAGGAGGGCCTCCCACAAAATCAGAGTCGAGCCAAGCAGAACGCACCATCGAAGCACGGCCAAATGGCCGGCGTGCAAATCCTACGGGCAATATCAGCCAGTGTTTCGTCGTCTGAGGGTGTCACTGGGCTCTTCATCAATTGTTTTTCATCACGCCCGTCCTCCATAACGATCATGACATTCAGCTTGTTACCCTTCTCATAGCCGTTGCCGATGTATTTGTAGGCATCCCTCGGGATACGTTCAATGATGGAGATAACATAGTTTTGTGGATCGTCGGGGGGCTGAACCTCGAAGAGTTCACTTATCTTTGACAGTTCAGCTTGTAACCCTTGAGAAAAAGAGGCATCATATACGTAGGGGAGCGTATGAAGATTATATAGTGAAAACAGAGTGCAAGTCTTGAAGAATGCTCTCGGTTGACGTCATGTTCTGACGTTCTCAATTAGGACATCTCCTTTCGTCGATCATCACTGAATAAGCGCCGTACGCGGCATGTCAGAAACAGAGGAATAACATTACACGCAATGTAAAGAAACAGGAAGCGAAGAGGGTGAACCTGGGATGCTAAGAATGTTTTCTCTTGTCGAGCGTGTGGTAGCCCCAGCGTTGATAGCCTTCGGCATCCAAATACCAGAGAGGGGGGCCATCTAAACCAAAGTATTCCTTGATCTTGTCGATGTCTTCTTTCGGAGGCATATAGTCTCCTTGGATGTAGTTGTTGGTCAAAGCCAAGAAGTAGTCGGAAAAGGGGGCAAAAGCTCTCAACACGCGTGGCATGCACGACGATGATGGAACACCCAATTCAAGAAGAATAATCTCCTCCTTCGGCATTAACTGGACATATTCCATAGGTTCCGGAACACGAAAAATACCAGTCGTCACGAACTTCTTTTGCTTGCCGATGTCAATAATATAATCTGCGGAAAAGGGCCATCAGAAGTGGAGTCGTGGGGGTTGAAGCTGCCGCTTCATGGACAGGCGTGGAAGGAGAAATGTAGGGAGTCGATCCAGTGGTAAGCACTTGAAGGCATCCTGGATCCAATCCTGGGCATATAGTGAGCCCAGTGCTGTTCAAAAAAGGGAGGGAAAAGCGCACATACATGGTATCGCTTGTTGCCAGGAGGACCAAGAGCTGCCAAGCCTTTGACGCGGACGACGTCGCTGGACTTCATGTTTGAATGGAAGCTGTCTTGACGCAAGAGAGAAAAACCGCTCACCGCAGAGATGGTGGTTGGGGAAGACATTCAGACGACTACTCTGACCCTTGCCTAATGCAACATTCAACATGAAATGAGTTTCCACGATCACTTGATCTTGATTTGCGCAGGTCTTTCTGGCATCCCAACGAAAGAACAAGGAACAAGAAGCAAAGCCTCTCGGTTGCTCCTCAACGGCGCTATGATTTGGCGACCAGGGACTCCGTAGATCCCACAGAACCAGAGCGTGGTCAGACCCTCTCTGCTTTTTCTCCACAAGGAACAAACTTATTGATGACGCCTGGAATATCAGATGAACCTGTAATAACGCGCTCTCAAAATGCAATGAACTACCCCAAACTGAAGACGAGAATGACCCCATGGTAGATAAAAGCTTCGAAAGTGGGGTAACAGCAGGACTCACTGACTCGGAGGAGATCAAAAATTCAGCACCGTACCCCAGACTTCACTATACTTATTTCAATATTTCAGTCTGGTTGCAAACGACAAACTCACACCCCGTGCTATCGTGGAAAATAAGCCATTGAGAAATTCAGCGCAAATAAATGAGTGCGTTGCATGTTGAATACAAACTTGAAGCCCACAAAGTGGCCGGAAGCATTTGCTTGCGGCGAGTCTTGGCGATGTGGCACGGCATACTAGTTTGAGGCTGATTATGTCAGCAAATTGTTTCCTGCTCTCAAACTACGACGCTCTCTCGAGCGCTAGCTTTCACCGGACCAACCCATGGTCTCAACCCCACGAAAAAGACATGCCTCACGATCTCCAGAAGGCGACAGGTATGCCAAGCGACAGATAACATCCTCTCCGGAAGAGGGAGAAGTTGACGACACCGCACCACCCGTTGTAAATCCAACAATTTTACCCATTTCTTTGCCCCAAAAGCCACCGCCACCTACTGTCACAAAGAAGGTCCCTTTCCCATTCAAAAAGAAAGCGGATTCTTCAAAAAATGGGGCTGGAGGAGAAACGGCCGAGACTCAGGACGTACCCCTCAATGTGTTCGACAGGTTCGAGGAGGATGCGAAGAAGGCAAGGGAGGAACCTAGGAGGAATCGTGCTCCGAGCCGTCCTATGCCAAAGTTCGGTGGCGCGGACCACTGGGAACCATCCTTCGATCGTGGTGGTGACTCCTTGCTGTCAAGAATGGAGCCAAGGGAGCCCTACTTGGGTAACAGTCGTTACCACTACAGCTCCAGAGACGACAGAGACGACAGGGATGGCGGTCGTAGAAGATCACCATTACCACGCCGTTCTCCCCGCCGGTCGCGCTCGCCCTCACCTGGTGCTTCTTACTATCGAGGAGGAGACAAGCATCGCTTGCCTGCTCCAAGGTCTCCTCCTGCCAATTTTAGTCCACCGAGTCAAATCAACATCGACAAGCTCCGAGAACGTTCCAGGGAAAGAGGATACGAGAGGAGAGAGAGAGAGGGATGGGTATGGCCGGTGGGATGACGATTCGAGGAGATACGGTCGTCGAAACTCCCCCTTAGACGACTCTAGGTACTACCGCCCCTCGGATAGCTACCGCAGAGGCGACGACCGCGAATGGACGCGAAGGGATGTTCCATACCTACCCGACAGACGAAGCTCGAATCGGGCTGATGACCGTGCATACGACTATGACCGTCGGCCGGATTCTTCTCGTTGGTCCAGGCCTCCTTCACGACCGTCCTCTCCAGGTCCGTCGGTTCGCTCAGGTCCAATATCCCCGCCTCCTCCACCACCGCCTGCTCTTCCTCATCCAGATATTCCCCGTTCTCCTTCGCCTCCTCCTGTACCTCCTCCTCCCGCACCTCCCAATGATACTGGCCCTAGACCCCCTTCATCGACCCCTCCTCCTGCCCCTCCTCCAGATATTCGCCTTATGAAGGATACCCAACTTCCGCAAATCCATGCCCAGGTCAAGATTACGATGAAACGTCCTGAGGCTCCCAGGGCTCCACATTCGCCCTTGCCGTTAGAGCTGGCACCTGTTTCCACTGCGAAGGCGATGGCCCATGGCCGGAGAGGAGGAATGAGAAGCCCCCGAACGAAGTCAATGAGGCTACAGAGCTGCGGCGCAAGGAAATAGAGCAAGCCAAGATCCGGATGATCAGACGGAAACTACCAATGCGGAGATCTCAGAAAGCGGAGACGCTGGCTTATGGCCATAGCTTCACAGGATGTGGCCTGCAGTCGGATTATGAAGCGACGACGAAGTTGGGAGAAGGAACTTTTGGGTACGTTCCTCGTCATCCCATTTTTCTTTCTTTGGCCTATATTTGTTCTTTTGTTCGATAGAGAGGTGCACAAGGCTGTTCACAAGTCTACGGGCACCATTGTTGCTCTCAAACGCATTCTAATGCACAATGAGAAGGAAGGCATGCCAGTAACTGCACTTCGTGAAATCAAGATCCTTAAAGCGTTGAAACATCCATGCATCGTTGATATCCTCGACATGTTCGTTGTGCGAAGTAGGTTTCCTCTTCCTATGGCCAATATATGCGCTTAATAGGTTCATTGTACAGGTACTGACAAGGACCCTCTCTCGGTGTACATGGTGTTTCCTTACATGGATCATGATCTCGCCGGACTACTGGAGAACGAGCGTGTCAAGCTTCAGCCTAGCCACATTAAGCTCTACATGAAGCAACTCCTGGAGGGCACGGAATATATGCACCGAGTACTTTCTTTCCCAATTCAGCCACTTTGACTCTTCTAACTAACTTTCTGACTAGAACCACATCCTCCATCGTGATATGAAAGCAGCAAATCTCCTCATTTCTAACAATGGGTCGCTGAGGATTGCCGATTTCGGTCTCGCACGCTCGTTTGACACCGCCGTCGCGAATGGTCGCAGCGATGGAAGTTCGCGAAGCAGAGATCGTAAGTACACGAATTGCGTCGTTACGCGATGGTATCGACCGCCTGAGCTTCTTTTGGGTGCGAGGCATTACGGAGGCGAAGTTGATATCTGGGGTATTGGGTTCGTTTTTTACTTTTCAGCAATTTCAGAGTATCTGACAATGTACAGATGTGTGCTTGGAGAAATGTTTACGCGCAAGCCAATCTTGCCTGGCACTTCGGACCTGGACCAGTTGGAAAAGATATGGTTCCTGTGTGGTTCGCCCAACCAACACAACTGGCCATATTTCGATCAGCTTCCTGGATGTGAGGGTATTATTCGGTTCACTAGCCAGCCGAGGAGGCTAAAGCCAACATATGAAAGGTTTGTTGCCTTTTCTGCTTGTGTTCAGGTATTTCTTATGATTTCTTCTCAGCGTCGGACCGGAGACGGTTGATTTACTGGACAAGCTGTTGGTTATCAATCCTAAAGAGCGTCTCACTGCGGCTCAGGCTCTCGAGCATGATTACTTCTGGACCGATCCGCTACCTGCTGATCCAAAGTCGTAAGTGGCTTTTTTAACACTTTAAACCAGTTTAAATCATCCACTTTTCTTAGGATGCCTTCGTATGAAGCATCACATGAATATGACAAGCGTGGTCATCGGAATCACCCGCCGATGCCCATCATACCGCCGATTCCACATCAACATGGAAATCAACCTAGACATCCACAACCACCTGGTAATCCTCAACAGTTCAACAGAGGCGGCCCAAGAACGGCCCTCCACCACATGCCTACGGGTCTGATGTGCACAAACGAGGCGGTGGCGGTCCGCAACCCCCCTACCATCTAACGCAAGGAGGTCCACCCACACACGCTTACCAACGGACCACCTCCATACCCGAACGCTTTCCGAAATGGACCACACCTCCGCCTGGTGCATTCAATTCCGGGTATGGTGGCCCTCCTGGTCCTCCGGGTCAGTATCCACCATCTTTTCCTCGACAGCCATACGGGGCGCCCAGAGGACAGCCTTCTGGGCCTCGCGCTGACCGTCGAGACATGCCGCGAAATAACAATCCTACGGGACCTTCTATGCGGTTGCCTCTTAATCCTAATCTGCCGGCAAGGCCTATAGCACCGCTTGGTTCTGGACCTCGAGACAGTGATCGGCATAGAGGAGGATATAACGATAGAAGGAGCGAACACTCTGGTCCTCCTGATGCTCCTCCATCCGATGGGCCGCCCGGAGGTGTGTTAAACTACGGGTGAGGCGCATCTTGTCAATGTTTTTTGTTCTTGAATGTTGGAACCGTCGTCATTCGTTGTCCCTTGCTCATGGTCTATATAATAATCATACAGTACATACATCCATGTCATATCACTTTGTGTTAGTAGCAATATGTATATAGAAAGTCGCATTCATCGCATTTGTCGTCATACTCACCAGTAGTCTCTGGATCCTGAAGCTGGACCCACTTATTTAAAGGGTAAGGGCCTCGCGGTCGTCTTCTGGATGTCTATTGTCCAACTCATGGTTGCCAACGGAGATGGCCTGAAGCAAGTTGGGATTAAATTTCAACAATACAGTAGCTCTCCAACAAAATACAGTTCTACACACAAAATTCGAGAAAGGGAGTAGGTATGTAGAACAGGCAGAAAACGAATTAAGCGTGCTTTATCATTGTAAATGGGTAGTACATGGTATCTTACGAAGAGAAGGTTAATTTAGTTACGATATAATGCGGTCAGATAATGCTTGTCTGCCCAAGAATCTTGATCAGAATTACATCTTGAACTACAGATACAGATTTTGATAAGGAACGGTTCCTCGAACTCAAGGTAAGGGCTTACCTCGAGAGATCACGGCAGAAGTGGCCTTGGTATCCTGTCAAAAAGATAGTCGTCAGGAAGATGGATACAAGAATGAGAAGGTATTTCGAGCTTACGACTGCGCATGTCAGATGCGCGTGAAACCGTCTCCGCTGTGGTGAATACTGTTGATGGAGTGATGTAAAGGCGTCGAGTAAATCTGGATGAAGAAAAGGAGAGGTTCGCGACAGACCGACAAGAAATATGCCAATGAACGTACATCGGGCAACGGGTTTCGTCTCATTGGGCTTGTCGGTATATGATGTGACAAAGGAAGAGAATTGAATTCCAGATTTGAGTTTTCTGTCGAGGATGTCAAGCTTGTTCAAGAATAGCACGAACGCGACCCCAGCTAGGATCTTGTTGCTGCAAATCATTTGCCATAGTCTCAGAGAATCCGTCTAGAGTAGGTAAACATTTTATAGATTTTATTACGCCAGAAAGGTAACGCACCAGACGATTTACGTCTTCGTCTTCAGCTAACACTTGATTAAATCCCGACAGAGGCGCCATAAAGATTATGATATTGACTAAAATGGAGTTAATTAGTACCATCTTTTATTAGCTGAAGCAATGTACATACCGTCGTCAAAATATTGAGCCCAAGCAGCTATCACGAGGCTTCATTAACAACCAAGAATCTCTCAGGTGTTAGATACGTACCTCGTTGACCTCGACTACCTGCAACGTCGTATATTGTCCATTGCTTCGATTTTTCGCGGCCACTTTCTGCAATAATGGTGTGTTCTTCGGGACCAAGTGTAGTCACACGAGCTTTCAGAACATCGTCTGAAGATTCCGCATTACAAGGGGAAGGTGGAGGAGTTTCATTGATTTACGCACCCGGACCAGGTCGGTAATCCTCCTTCGTGACACGCACTGCTTGATCCAAGAAACTGCACCACAAGGGTTCAATAATTGCTATTGGAACCGAAATAGGGGTGACTCACAATCCTGGCTGTTCTTCCAAGGCAATCTCTGCGGTCTTCAATAAAGTTTGCACCGCCGGATCCTTCCATAGTTTTGCGATATCATCTCCTAGTGCTGCAAGTATCCGTCGACTCTGTCCGTCTTCTGATGTATCACTGCGCGTGCTCGACCCCGAAGAGTCGGCAGACCGTCGTGTAAGCGAGAATGCTTGCCTCCACCCCGAGCCTGAACGAATCGAAACTTCGGGTGCCTTGGCTGGGTTGTACGGCTGGTTAACTGCCTCAGGATCATCGGGCAATTTGAATGATGAACGACCAGACAAAATGTTGTTGAGATTCTCTTCCACTTGCCGTAGGGGCCCTAAACGAATGCAAAGCTTGCGAAGTTCAGGGCTGATGGATCCACTGGAGGAAGCTTTGTATTGGTGCTGGGCATAGGAGTCACGGCGGGTTGTGTTCCGGGATAGTACAAAGTTTACAATGAAGTTTACGGATCGGACGAGGTTTAGATGGATGATTGGCCGCCACGCCTCTGCCTATCCATGTCGTTAAATTGTGTAAATTTAGACAAGTACGCGTACTCACCTCCTTTTCGAAAGCTTTCGGTGCAAAATGGAGCTGGAAGTTCTTGAGAATGGTCGATTTTCCAGACTCTGCTTGACCTAAGATCATGGAGAGGTCAAAGATTAGTAGCATTACTCTTGTCCTGAAGAAAATGAGCGACGCGCACCTAGAAGCAAAACCTTTGGGCCTGCCACTTGCTTTTTCCGCTGGCGCTCTGCATCAAGCTGACGGTCAATCATGTCGCTCACGCGCTTGGCCTCTGATTCGTTCGTCAATCGTGCTCTCCGCTCCTCCTCGTTCTCGTCAGCGCGTATTGCGACTGGTGGCCATGCCGTCCGTGAACTTTTCTTTCTAAGGGACATGGTGGAGAGACCGCAATCAGCTGAAAAAAGGAAGGTAGAGACAAGCCCAGGGGCCTTGGGGTATACGGAATTAAACTCACTTGGTTCCAACCTTCAGGGGATAGATATTTCAAATAGGTTCCTGTAGGTGCCCAATTTATCTATCTATCATTCTCCAGATCAACGCCACGTACTATACATATTGCAAAAATTGCTTTATGATCATTCTCGAGATCTGGAGGGAGCTGGAAGGGGGAAGAAAGGGTCTGAGAGCATGAGGACACATGAGGATACCTACATCATCACCATGGTTACATTCGTCCCGAGACTTCATCTGACTGCATCGCCTTCAGGAAGTTCAGGACCCAGTCGTTGTCGCAGAACCTGTAATTAGGTAATTGCACGGCTCGAATCCTAACTTCCTTCTGAATTCGAGCCCACATATTCGAAGGCCACCCCCACGACGAAAGCTCTGATTCCTTGATAAGTCGGGCCTTTACTGAGCATAAGAAATCAGCTGCCCGTGATCGACTTGCTTCATCAAATCTTTCATTCAACTTGAAATATGCGTCTTCGGAGTCTTCCTAAAAGTCAAGATACCGGGGCGCTATTCCTTTATCGGCGAACTGGAGTCTACTGGAATCGTGTTACTTATAATTAGAGCTGGTCCAGGTTAGAGTCGTATGGGCAGAGGTTTAGACACCGGAAGCTACTAATAGCCTCCCATCCTGTACTGCTTGCACCCATGATCCTTCACCTTCCTTCACGCGCTTGACGAATCGCTGTTGGCGACGACCACGGGGGACTGACGCTGTTAAGCAACCTGACTGGCGACGTTGGCGATGGCGGTCCCGCCATCGTTGTTGATTTCGCGACATATTATGTCTGCGGTAACAGTCTGCCGGCTTTTGGGGTACAAACCGCTACGACTCGGATGCCATGATGCTACCGTACGATGCTACGGACACTAAGGAGGACACTACTCGAGTACTCGCGATCGCTATATACCACTCGCATACTTATCTCGAGTTTGCAAGAACGGTTTCACCTGCCAAACAGCCAAACTTGAAGGCGGATGGTGAATCATACCTCTGGCGTGCTGGTCTTGTGTATTATGGCTGATCTCGATATGTGGCATCCTCCTTTCACCCGCTGATGCTCGGCTAGTACGATCTTGGAGAACTTTATGAAGTCGAAATCAGCCATTTTGGAAATATTGCCCCTAACGTTCCCCATGGTCCAGCGATCTGTAACAGACCTGCGTCGACCCCTCAAAGATATCTTAATAATTCCTGGACCACAACCCTTACTTTATTCTGACCCGGATGAAAAATAAACAATTCGGGGCTGTTGGTTGACGCCACTGAGGTTTAGTTTGTTGCTAAGCCCCTAAACACGTTAACACTGTTGAGCTCCTAAAACCCGAGGCTTACTTCAGTTTTTCAAAAATGCTTATTCCAGCGCTCTCATACACTGATAAGTTAGGTAATTCATGCGAGGCTAAGGGGCATGATGGTGGTCATTAATTTGAGCAATGAGCATCGGGCTGCTCTTCGGGGTTCTCGAATCACAAATCTGTCGATGCAGTCGATGATATAGTGACTCAAAAATTGTTTCTTTCCCAGAGATTATTAATAGGAATTCACAAGGTATGTCTGTGTCTTATGCGAAATTCGATTGACGGACTGATTGACGTCCGGGAGAAACATTCGTGCAGGGCAAGTCGGAACATCTACATACTAGTAGATGACCCAGTACATACTAAGAGCCGGTCTTCGCCGTGCGTCGATAGAAGGCGTTTAATTGCTACACCCTTGACAGGCCTTGACGTTTAAAACATAGCAACGAGGGGATCTTGAGCGGAGAGCAAGCCATGTGGGGGAAATACTTAAAAGGATTGCGCCCATGGGGTTCGGACTTCGTAATTTTGAATAACACTCTTATGTATCCTGTGGTTTAATGCTATTATCGTACATATTTAACTGGGCAGAAAAAAGCGCTCAGGGGTCCGGGTTTTTTGGCCTTTGGATAAGAGGGCAAAGTTACAGGATTCGGGAGTTGGACGGGCGCTAGTATTTCGAATTTTGTTTAGGCAATGCCGGTGACCCTGATCGGACTCTATGTAACGCAGGGCCGGCGGCGGCAGTGCCACAGTTCCATGTCAGTAGGATCAAGTTCTGAATCTTATCAGGATGACGAATCAATCTTCGTGCGGAGCAGCTGGCGGAAACGTTCCCTTTGCTGGAAATTTTCCACTTCTATTTGGATGTAAATTTCCTCAAGGAGAGTCTCCCGGCTCGAGCTTCAGAAAACAAGTACTACCAAGCGAACGTTCTAGGCGTCCCCGGGCCAGAACGCAATGACTTGAACGAACACATTTCCCGTTGCTGAATTTCCTCCCTCCAAAACTATCCGGATTTCTTGCGTTCGCCGCTTCACGAGATTGCAATTGTTCTGCCGCATCTCGGGTTCTCATTGGCAATGTTAGTATTATTCTTGCCAGCATTCCTTGGTTTGCAGGCAACTTCAGGACCTATTTTTCTTTGTTTCCATGTGAAGTCCACACAGTACTAGTCCACACTGCATGATGGGTCGACTGCGCTCACATTTTGAGCTTGGTCTCGAATAAATATTGTGGGACTGAAAGAGAGGAAATTTCTTTGAGGAGCTGTCTGTGAATCCTGCATGGACTTGAAACTGTACTGGCTCCGCATTCTCTTCGCTCTGGAAGCGAGCACAAACGAAGTCTATCGTACTTTCTAGCTTGCCCATCTCATGAGTCCGTCGATAAGAACACCTTTCCAAAGCGTTGAACGATATATTCATGTTTTCAATTGATCAAGGTCAAAGTCATTCTTCCCTGACGACAAAGTACATCTCGCATTCAATGTTGGTTGACAACCATTTTCGCCCCCAGAATCTCCAAATTTCGAGTTATAACCACGTAAAGAGGCATTCGATTGCAGAGTATGCTGTAAATCGAAAAGAGCGTATAAACTGCTTGTACACTCTACTGTAAAACATACGAGGACATTTCAAACATTATAATGACTGGATCATGAACGTCGATCAAGATATAAGACATGGAATAAAGGATAGCTACGATCTCGAGAGGCGATAGTTCGCAGGCAAATGGATACGTGTAAGTGTGTGTGCATGTAGGTGAGTGGCATGGGATGGAATGGGGGCACGAAGTGGATATGTATTGTGCCAGGTAAAACTTTCGAGCATGGAAAGTGCGATAAAAATGCAATATGGAGGCCGACAGACAAGATACTGTATGTGCATGTTGAACAGAGAGGAAGAGAGAAGAGACCAATTGAGTTTTGAGTTGAAAGGACGAAAAGAAAATAGAGACAGAGGGGAAAAAATGAAACAGAAACATGGAACATTGAGCGACGGACTTGAGGTTGTATTGTATGTACGAGTAGTGTAATGCAGAGACAGCACGAAGAATATGCGAACAGAAAAGACAAAAATATACAGAGACCAGAGGAGAGAAGGAAAACAAATAGAACAATTGAGGCAACGAAATTGTCGACAAGATGGGACGGGCATAGGGACAACAATGATAATGGATGATTGACAACGACAAAAAAGACTGTCTTGGTAATGAATAGCCCTCGAAAGACAGCGAGAAAGGTTAAGTAGGTACAGGTCCAGTCCAAAATATAGAGACATGGACAGTGCGGCGCGGAGGATATCAGGCCGATTTAAGAAAGGCGGCCACCAGCAAAAAGGGCTGACGTTTGGACGAATGAGATATGTCGGTTGCAACGAATCTTCGACTCTTGAGGGTGTGTGAGAGTATATTTAACACAAGATGGCTGGCCATTGTCGGAGGGAGGCGTAAGCATAGCCAGCCCAAGAAAGCGCGTACTGGGCCGCGCCGGATCATGTACGCCGTTCAGGAGACCACGTCCCCACTTCATGTCCCATCACAAAGACAACATCTTCCTCCTCGTCCTCCTCGTCCTCTTCGTCATCCTGATCATGTTCCGCCGCCGAGGCATCTGTCTCAGCAGCCTTGCCAGAATGTCCATTGACAAGACCATTCTGCACCCCTTCGTGACGGTGTTCGTAGCCACCACCCTCCTGGTGGGGGTGCTGTTGTCCATGTGGTGGCTGATGCGGCGGCGGCGGCGGTTGATGATGATGCTGCTGCTGGTGCTGGTGCCCAACGCCCATCTCCTCATAATACGTGCCCATATTCTGGTACACATACGGCAGCGGCTGCTCCTCGACCGCGCTCGGCGCCGCGTCCGGGAGGACGAACCGCTCCCACCCGCCCATGCGGACCATGTTGCCGCGCACCTGCACGAGACTCGACAGCGTCAGCACGTCCCGCACGAGCTGCGCGTCCATCGTCAGCTGCTTCACGCGGTTGAACGAGGCGATCAGGGGTATCGGTATCCACCCTCGTGCGTCCATCTGTTTATTATTGTCGAAAAATAACCGAATGAGTATGAATATTCATCCAAGATAGAAAGAGGTAAAGAAAAAAGTAGAAAACGCACCCGTTGCCGGAGGAAAAAGTCCTGCGCCATATTCTGCGGGCTGAGGTAATACTCCAGCTGTCCAAGCAGGTAATACCGCGTCGGGTCGAGCGGGAACGAGATCGTCGACAGCGGCACGGGCACAGGCGGCGAGAGGTGCGGGTGCGGCACGGGCCCCGTGGGCATCGGGGGCACCGCGCCCAACGGAGGCCCATACGCGTCGTAGCCATTAGGATTAGGAAGAACATTAGGAGGATGAGTAGGGGACAGGTACGCCGCCGCCGCCGCCATCTGCTGGCGCGGAGGCGGGTAGTACCCACCACCACCACCACCACCCGGCGGCGGGACTGGTGGCTGCTCCGTCATCGGCAGGAGGGGCTGCAGGTGTTGCGGAGGCGTAACAGTGAAAGGAGGTGGGCGCGGCGGACCGCCGCCGCCACCACCGCCGCGAGGGTAACCACCCCCGCGGCCGTACCCTCTCGAGAACCCGCCCATGCCCCGTCCTCTCCGACCTCCGTACCCACCACGCTCCGGGCCTCCATACCCCCGTCCGCCAGGCCCACCGGGCCCGAACCCCGCCCCTCTCCGCCCCCGCATCACGTCCCCTCCTCCTCTCCCATACGCCTGCTGCTGCTCTCTCATCGGCACACCCGCGCCCACCTCCGCCCCAACCACCCCGTCATCCTGCCTACCACTACCCTCCATGGCCATGGGGGCGACGCCTTCCCGTGGACCAGCACCCACGACCATCACCCCGGGGCCCGTCTGGTTCTGCGCGGCGGCGATCTGGGCGGCCTCCTCCTGCCAGAGCATCATGTCCCTTTTCTGGCGCTCCGCCTCCCACTCGCGCTGGCGCGCGAGGCGCTCCTCCTTCGCCTGCGCCGTGGCGTACCCCGACCCGCTCGCGGCGCCGAAGCCGTACCCGTAGTCTTTCACTTCGAGGTCGGGGTCTGCAGGTGACTGGGCGTCCATGCTCGTAGTACCCACACCGCCGCCGACGCCGACGCCGAGCCCCATGGGAAGAGGCGGCGGAGGCATGTGCGCGAACGACGCACTACCGCGAGGGTCCATCGCGAACGGCGGCGGCACACCAACACCGCTGCTGCTTGCGCCGGAATGCATCTCAGGCATCGTGCTCGACTGCTGCAGACCCACTGTGTCCTGCTGCTGCGGTTGCGGTTGCTGCTGCTGCTGGAGCTCCTCTTCCTGCTGCTGCTGATCCGCCGCGATAATCGACGACTCCTCGGTAGGTGGCAGCGCAATGGCCCCGCGGACAGGCGGCGTGCTGCTCGCCGTGCCAAACTTCCACCTCACCTCCGCCTGCACACTTTGAACTTGCACGGGCGGAGCCGCCTGGGGAACATCGGTCGCGCTGGTGCTGGTGCTGGTGCTTGTATTACTTGGACTCGCGCCGGCCGTCGTCGCCTCCACATTCACATCCACATTCGCATTCACATTCGCGGCGTCACCGCCCTCCTTCTCCTTCTCCTTCTCCTTCTCCTTCTCCTTCTCCTTCTCCTTCTCCTTCGCCAGACCAGCCGCCTTGCCCTTCCTGCCCTTTCCTTCCCTGCTTTTAGCCTTCGACGTCGACTCTGCGGCTTGCTCTTTGCCCTTCGCTGGCGTTGGAGACATGTCTTGGACTGGCTCCTTTTCCTTGCCCTCCTTGCCCTCCTTCTCACCCACACCCACACCCAGGCCCTCCCTCGTCCGCGAGCGCAGACGCACAGGCACAGGCTCCCGGTCCTCCACGCCAATCGAGAACGTCTTCACAAGGCTGCCTTCCATCGCCGCCTGGGCGCTTGTTTTGCTCGGGGTTGCCTTCCCACTTGCACTCGTTGAACTTTCTCCAGTCGGCGATGGGACGGCACTACTACTGCCGTTCGCGTACGAGTGCCCATTCACGCTTCCACTCGGGCTCGGGCTCGGGCTGGCGTCGTTGCCGGTGCCGGTGCCAGTGCCGTTGACGTGCTGCCCGTTACCGCTGCTGCTACTGTTGCTGCGAGCACTGGCACTGGCACTGGAGTACCAGCCCGACTCGACGACAACGACGCGTGGGTATCGATACTGCCAAACACCATCTTCTCGCGCGGTGCGCTGGTGCTCGTCGTCGTACTGGTACTGGTGCTGGTGCTGGTGCTCAAGCTCAAGCCCATCGGGGGGCTTGGGTGTCTTTTCCAGTAGTATCCCCAACCACATTCTTTCCTTTTCCTCTGCATCCTTTCTTCTACATCCTTTCCTCTACGCCTTGCCCTTGCCCCTGCCCCTGCCCTTGCCCTTGCCAATCACCCTCCACACCCTCCACACCCACCTGCTGCCCATGTCCATGTCCATGCCCATTAACCTGCGGATACGCGTGCGCGTGCATATACGCCGCTTGCTGCTGCTGCTGCTGCTGCTCGTGGTGCCGATGCTGATGCACCCCAGTCCCAATCCACGGCGCATACGGCCTCCACCACCCACGCCTCCACCCCCGCCCACGTTCAAACCCAGCCCAGGCGCGGGGGCGTACGGCTGCGGGCGTAGGCGTGCGGGGCGTACTCGTATCGGTACATCGGGTGTTGGTGCTGGTGTGCTGCGGGTGTTGGTGGGGTGGGTACCCAGCAGCACTGGGATGAAGTTGGTGCGGAGGCGGTGGTGGGGTGCAGCGGGGTACGGTGTGCGGACGAAGATGATGCATTGGAGGAAGACGAAGCGGCTGGCGGTGGAGGTGAGGAGGTTGAAGAGGTGGTGGAGGTGTATGCGACAGCAACCCGTGCCCATTGCTGGCTCTGCAGCTGGCTTTGCGGGTAGAACGGCGTGCGGAGGCGTGGAATGCGTGTGTTGATTGCTGCTGCTGCTGCTGCTGCTGTGGTGCTGTGTTAGGTGGAAGAGTGGGAGGTGGGTGTTGGTGGTGTGAAGGAGGCAGATGCGGATGCGGATGCGAGTGCGGCGGTGCATGGTGGTGGTGGGGATATGCCGCCGCCGCCGCCGCCGCCGCATATCCGTTGTTCGTTGGCCCAGGCGGGTAGACGTCGCTCGAGACGCTCGCGATGCCTTGCGGCTGAGACTGCGCCTGCGATAGCGATTGAGGTTGCGCTTGAGATGGAGGTCCATGTCCGTCTATGGTTTTATTAGTCTTTCGGGGAAAAAAATGCGACCAGCAACGGAAAAACACATACCAACAATCCCACCCAAACCCCCATCCCCCGACAATCCCCTCCCCCGGGCGGCCTGCGGACTGCTGCTCTGCACGCTCTGCACACTCTCCGAGCGGCTGTGCGAGTGCGAGTGCGAGTGCGATGCAGAGTGCGCCGCGGACGTCCGCCCCGAGTGCACGCGCGTGGTGTTGGCGGGCGGCGAGTGAGTGGGGCTGTTACTGCTCGCGCTCGTGCTGATGGTCGTATTACGTGTGTTCGTGTTCGTGTTCGTGTTCGTGTTCGTGTTATTGTTATTCGCATTAGCATTGGCATGGCCACTCCGCTGACCCTGGTGTTGATTCTGCTGATGGTGGGTGTGGTTGTGGCCGTGGTGGCCTTTCCGCGAGTGCGAGTGGGACTGCGACTGCGAGTGGGACTGCGACTGCGCACGGGCCCTGAGTGCGGCATCGGCGGCTGCTTGGAGCTCCTCGGGGGGGATTTGGACCCATTTCGATTTTGATTTCTCGTCTGTAGGTGGGTTGGTTGGTTAGCATATAGCATATATCGGGTGTGTGTGATGGGATGAGACGGGAATAGAATGTGAAAGGAAAAAAGCGAAATTGGAGGTCGCATACATAAAAGAAAATAAAAGCAAGAAAACCATAACGAACGAAAGAAAAAGGACGCACTCTTCCTCGGCGGTGTACTCGGCTTCTCGACGCCTCCATTTCCTTTCTTTCCCTCTTTGTCCGAGTTGGTGTCTGCTGGCGGATCTGATAAAGGCACGTTGCTCGTGCTCGCCTGAGCACCTGATGGCAGTAGGGCAGATTTTCCGACTTCTGGCCAATTTTCGGGATCTGATAATCGGACCGGAGGTGATGCGGAGGTCGCGGCCGTAATGGGATTGCTAGTGGTAGTGGTATTGCTAGTGGCATTCGTAGAGGTAGAAGCAGTGGTACGCGCGACACGCCGCGGGTCGCGCACCACGAACGGGTCATGCTCTTTCGGTTTCGGTGGTGTAGGCGTTAGAGTCTCTGCTGGCGATGTCGGGTTGTTGATCTTTGTCAACTTGTTGTTGTTGGTATTATGATTTTGAGAGCCATTTAGCGCCTGGTCGAGCCCTGGGCGAAGGGTGGTAGAGGGCGATGACGTAGAAGCTGAGGGGTTTGGATGGGACGGAGAAGGCGAAATCGAAGTGGTGGACGGGGACGTGGATGGGGCGATGCGGCCGAGAGGTGCTGCTGTGGATGCGATTGCTGTGGAGGGTCTAGCTGTAGCTGTAGTTGGAGACGATGTCTGACTAGGACTAGCGGAAGAAGCGGCGGCGGCGGCACGGGCGGCAGCCATCTTCTCTATTCTAAGGTTCCATACGTTGACCGCGGGCTTGGGCGGCGAAGTGTGGGCGGCGACTATAGAGAGCGCTTTGACCGCAAGCTGGGCAGGGGGTGTCTTAGGATGCTTTGTGTTGTTCTTGTTGGACGAGTCTATGGGGACAGCAGCAGAGGGCACGGGCGACGAGGAGCGGGTCGCGAGTATGACAGACGAGTTTGGGGTGTCATCTACGCTGGCAGAGGAGGATATGGGGACAGAGGAGGACGCTGTGCTCGCTGAAGAGGATGAAGAGGACGTGGCTGGTTCTGATGGCGGGTTGATAGACTGGGAGACGATGTTTTGAGGGGGAGGGGCGGCGATGCTTGATTTTATGTTTTGGGCCTTCCTAGCTCGTTCTGCATACGACAGAGGCGGTTGCTGGGTAGTCGAGACCATGGCACTCATCACAGTCCTCAATATCAAACAGAGAGATGCAATTGTCCAACAAAATGAATCGCTAAACTTTCCCACGCCAATTCATATGACTAATCTCTAATAATCCTGCGCGTCTCCTCCAGCGCCTTGCCCAGTAAATTCAGACCCCACCTCTCCTTCTGATTCAATGCATTCTTCTCTCCAAACCCAACTCCCCAGATCCTGTCCCGCGGACTCGCCTCCACGATCGCCTTGTCCCCCGTAGCCAGCAACTTGTCCTTCAACTCCTCATTCTGCCTAAACTTGTGCAAATTGCCCTCCAGCACTATTCGCTCCCGCGCAGCCACCCACGTCTCATCGTCGAAATTGTGCACCTTGCGGCCGAGCGACTTGATGTGCGCCATCTCCGTCGACCCTGTCCGCGTCCCTCGAAGGATCTCACGTGCCACCTCTGTGTCTTTGAACAGCAGCGCTTTTTGCACCATCATCCAGTGCTCGGCCGTGAGGAACGTCACCTCCTCTGCCTCCTCGCCTTCCTCCATGATTATCTCTGCCTTGAACGGTGAGCGGTACCACTGTGATCCCCACCCACTGGTCCGTCTCAGCTGCATAGCAAAGCCTCCGCGAAACACTCCACTCACTGTGTTTCATTCACCTTCCAGAAAAACACATAATCATCCCTGTCGTGCATCTCCTTCGATTTTGATGGTGAGCGCTGGATGGAGAGTCCTATCTCATACATCAAAGGCACCCCCATTCTACTTATGCAAAATGCCGGTGACAACAATCTCATGTACACACGCGCGCACCCGAGGCAGAGTGACTCATTTCCGACTCATTTCAGCTTCCCTCCCAGCCGCCCGTCTTCACACACTGCCTCGACATATATGCGTGGGATGATGGAAATAGCGTTTGACATTCTTTCGATCAACACCCGCCAGTCCATCCGCGCCGTATCTATCGTCCGCAATTCCATGTTGCTCTACCCTCTGGCCTATTCTATATTCGAATGCCCCCCAACAGGTTCGGATCGCAGTTTGTCAGGTCCTGTAGTGCATATTTCAAGAATGGACTGACTCGGTGCGCTGAAACGATTTGAATGATTTATTGCCACCCGTAACCTGTACTTTACAGTCCCCCACCTGTCCACATGGACTCCACGGACTCCATGGAATTCCATGGACTTTTTGTGGACTTTTAACTTAATGGCATTTTTCTTAGTTTTTGAAAAATTAGTCCACGAATGTCCATGGACAGTCCACAAAAGTCCACACAAAGTCCACACAAAGTCCATGCCCAGTCCACAGCATGAAATTAGCAGTAAATATCATGTCTGTGGACTTCTGTGGACTTTCTGTGGACTTTGGACTTAGAGTCAACTTAGAATTACATTCAAGTGGAAATACCAAAGTCCACAGACTCTCCATGGACTTCTGCGGACTCAGGATTATAACCAAAACATTACAATCTAATAAATTGATGATATTGAAAAAAAACTATTAAAATACATGATATACACTACTGAGTTACACTACCAAGCTACACTACTGTCAGGTCAGGTAAGTGTCGGGCCGGTTGTTGTGTAGGTGGTCGCGTTGCGGTTGGGTCTGTGGTCGGGTCCATCGTTGGGTCGTGAGCGGGTTGGTCGTGAGTGCTTGGGTCTGTGGTCGGGTTGGTCGTCGTGTCGCGGTCGGGTCCGTGGTTGGGTTGGGTCATGTTGTGGTCGGGGTGGTCGGGTCAGTCGGTGTCGTGGCGTGTCGGGTCGGTCGTTGCGTCGGTCGCCGCCGCGTGGTCAGGTGTCGTCGTGTCGGTCTCCTGTCGGGTCAGGTCGGGGGTCGCCTCGTCGTCACCTCGTTGCGGCGTTGGTGGTCGCGTTAGTGGTCGCGGCCTCGTCGCTCGATTTGTCGGTCTCGGGTCGGGGGTCACCTCGTCGCGGCGTCGTTGCTCGGTTGTCGCGTCGTGGTCCGTCGTGGTCCGTCGTGGTCCATCGTGGTCATGTCGGCTGTGCGTTGTCGTTGCGTCGGTCGTTGCGTCGTCGTTGTGGCGACCGCCGACCCGACGTCGCCGTCGCGTGCCCGTCATGGCGGTCGCATGGCGGTCGTGGTCGTGGTCGTGGTGGGGGATAACCTGCGACGCTGCCGTCGGCGTCATTGGCAGTGCCCGGGGCACGTATCTACGAGGGACGCGATGGGGGGGGGGTTAGCCAGCGTTGCGTGACGTCGTTTACGACGTACCTTGCGGGCCTCCCATTCCTGGGTCCCCCCTTCGTATGCAACACCCCCCCGCGGCGTGTTTTCGCCTGCCGCCTGCTCACCGTCGGTCGTCGATGCCCGCGAGGCATGGGGCCTGGTGGTTAGACCCGCCGGCGTCGGTGTGGTTGACGTGGCCCCTTCGCGTCCGCCGCTGTCGTTCTCACCGCCCACGCGACGTCAGAACGACTCGGGAGCACGACGTTGTGCTCCCGTTGTCGTTGCCGTCGCCATGGCGGTCGTGGATGCGGCGGGCGGCCGTGTGCGACGCCGCCGTCGGCTTCGTTTTCTGTGCCCGGGGGCGTGTCGTAGCTGCGAGGGATGGGGTGCGGGTTAGGTGTCGTCGCGGGTGTCGTCGTTTACGACATACCGCGTGGGCCTCCCATTTCCTGGGTCCCCCCTTCGTAACCAACCCCCCGCGGCGTGTTTTCCCTCACGCGCCGCGTCGTCGCGTCGTCCTGCTATCCGCGCTGTCGTCGTCGTTGCGTGGTGCGCCGGTCGTCGTTGCGTGGTGCGCCGGTGGTGACCGCCATCGCGGTCGTTGCCGCGGTCGTTGTCGTTGTCGTTGTCGCTGTCGTTGCCGCGGTCGTCGCGGTCGTCGTGGTCGCGGTTGTGCGGTGTCAGCGGGTGGTCCGCGTGATAGGGGATGGTGGTGGGAGGGAAGAAGGTGGTGACGTGGCAACGTTCGAGCCGCGTCACCATCATTCGGTAACCGATTGCCGGTTTGCCGATGGTAATCGGTATATGTATAACCGAAATTATTATTTGGGAAATGCGTGCTTGGCTCAGGTGGCTAGAGCGCGGCATTATTAATATTGCTGTAGGCACTCGTTCAATTCCTGACTATGGCATTTTATTTTTTGTGACTATTATTATTAATATAGTAAAGCCAAGTCCACAAAATCCACGGCATTGTCCACGGATAGTCCATGGAGTCCACACTCAAAATGGACACTGTGTGGACTTTTCGTGGACTGTGCGTGGACTAAAATTTGCAATTTGGCAGGTGTTTTCACTAAAATCAAACCTGAAAAAAAATTGTAAAAAGTCCACGGATTGTCCATGGAATCCGTGGAGTCCATGGAGTCCACGTGGAACAGGTGGGGGAGTGTAAAGACCTCCCCGTAACTTGTACTATATAGCTTACAAGATCAATAAACGAACTGGTTGACCGTACGCCGAACTGTCAAAAAGGTTCAGTTTACATGGCTCTAACCTTGGCCTACACATACTAGATCGCGCAAGACTGGGTCTGTCAAACCCAATTGAGCGTTAGATCATGACCTGTACAAGTGCTATCACTTACATTACATGGTTTATAACCAAGTGCAGAGAAGGAGTGATATGAGGAGGCTCGCCTTGGGTTGTTATTTTATGTATATAGAAGATGCCCTGAAGCGACTCAAATTCCAGATCTTGTATCTTTCCCGAGCCACCGAGCGGTGGTTGGTTTTCTTTTCTATACAAGTACGCTGTCATCAGCTTTGAATTTCGGGTGGGTTAACGTCGACTCGGAGGTCTACGTACATAAGTAGGGTATAGAAATTTCCAGGAAATACTGGCAGGAACCTTGTTTGACTGTCAACGATGCCACGCTTGCAGAACAGGCGCCCAAGCGAAGCCTCCGTCGGTCACGGGGGACATATCCATATTTGTCAGGTCCAAAATCGACCTTCGAAGTTCGGAACTGCCACGGTAATACTTTGCATAATAGCCAAGTATATGAGATTCTTCTCATATTGTCGATGACGAGAGCCTGGTTTACGAGAGTATTATCATTTACCAGGACTTTGAAAAAAAAATTTCATTACCTTTGCCATTCCTCCACGACGAATAATCGTCTGACACCCAAATTATCAGGGAAGATCAGATATTTCTTGTTCTATGTGATTGTGTATTTTATTTTAAGAATAGGGCACAATGGAACCTTCCTGGACCCCAAAGAGGTGTAATATCCGGGAGTTTGAAATTTTTGATGTAGAAGAATCAGTGAGGCTGTCTCTCTTTTAAAAAATTGACATTCATAAGCAGTACATAGAATTCTATTAATTGAAGCTAATAAGTGTTACGGCGCATCCTGCTGTTGTTATTGTGGGAGTCCGCTACGTTTGTGTAGTATCTGTTATGGGATACATTGATGAAGGTGCAGCCGTGGAATGTCTGATTCGGTCTTGGGTGGGAGTACAGGGCACGGCGTCGCGGCATCTGCAGAATATGTCTTATCATGGGCAGTGTAGTAAATCCCATGAATGCAATCCAAAGCAGATTCAGACAAAGTATTGGAATGTACATGCTTGTGCGCCAATCAACGGCCGTTTCGATGATGTCGGTCGGGGTCCTGCCAGTGAACGTGTCGTTAAATCGTGGGGTGTTGATGAGGATAACATTCCAGTGGGTCCCATTGTGCGACGACAGATGCAAGTAAATGCCTGTTGCCATTTTGATGAACTATGGATGCCATTGTTAGTATAGGAATTGCCGTTGTCTATCCTTCAACTCACTGTGGTCTTTGCACAGTCATTTGGCCCCAGCAGCAGAATGAGAATGTTGTTTGCCTTCACCTCTTCTGGTGTCACCATTTTTGTAGATGAAAGGTTTTGGGAACAGGATAAAGTAGTGTTTGTAGAGTGAGATGTATTCACCGCTGGGAGTTAATGTATCTGTGCTTGAGATGCATGTAACTCGGTGAATTGGTTGTTGGATTGAAGGTTTTGGGGTTTTGGAAGTTGGTGTATAGATCAGAGGCAAAGGTCTGTGTGGGGAGATTACTTATACATAGTAGAACTACAGTAGAGTCACATAGTATACATGCAATGCTTTTTTAATGTGGACTAACATGAGGCTTCAATATTAATATTTCAATGCTTCAGACTTCGAATTCTATCCTATTACAAATGTGATGGTCACTTTCATATTAATAACCACCTAGCTGCTTTGTGGTTCCTCCTTTCCTTTTTCTTGACAAGGACCGCCTCCAGGCAATAGAATTTTTTAATTGATACCCGAAACACCCTTCTGGAATGTTCACGTAAGTTTCTGTTTTCCCAGACATGCTCCTGGGTTTTTGAGTCACCTGCAACTCGGATATAACAGACAGTGTTATATTCAATTCCCTGTACCATCAAGTCATTTGAAAATTTACGTTGGGTGAACATTTGAGCAGAGATGTAATGCCCACGCACGACATGGTCCTCATCAGACATCTGCATCAGAGCTCGAAATATCACACCAAGCTAATTTTAGTTTTTTTCGGGATGTGAGT
The DNA here is from genome assembly GCA_015499995.1 of Flammula alnicola. Classification (NCBI taxonomy): domain Eukaryota; kingdom Fungi; phylum Basidiomycota; class Agaricomycetes; order Agaricales; family Strophariaceae; genus Flammula; species Flammula alnicola. Next base: position 103,035 of record JADNRV010000135.1, read on the forward strand.
TATGAGCTCGACATTCAATGTTCAGTCTCCAGCTGAGTACTTCTCCTCGCCAAGTGAAATATCAGTTCTGACTGCCAGTTTGCCGAGCGAGTCCTGAGGATGTGATCCTGAGTGATTGCCCATCCGGGGATCCTCGATCAAGCTAATAGTGTGGCGCAATATCAGCGTCTCTCCGCCGCAGTAGTTAAATGCTCCGACTCAGACCACGCAAGAAAAACGTGTTCGAGTGCTATTACTGTGAATCTTCTTGGTTCTTTCTCTATCAATATCAGCATCGCCCTCCACTTATACACCCTATCCACATCAAGTTCGTTCTCACCTTACCAATGTCTACCGATGTTTGCCCTTAGCATCCACGTCCTCTTGCTTTGCACACTGTTTGACGTTTCTGTTCTGTATCTTACCTGCTCCATGTTCTCTAGTTCCAGCACGGCCTGGCCTCTCTATTCTATTGGAGATTGGAAAAGCAGTCAGACTCCCATAGTTCAGTCACTATTTTGGAATCTGAGCCCTTATCTGCTTGGTCTGCATCATATTGCCCTCACGAATCGTCGTTCTTCCCATATTCGAGTCAGCCGGTTGCGGTTGCGTCACTGTTGGGCGACTAAGGAAGAACCAACCAGATTCACAGTAATACCACTCGAACACGTTTTTCTCGCGTGGTTCGATTCAGAGCATGTAACTACTGCGGCGCCACCGCCGCGGAGATTTTCACTGGGGCACAAGTCGCAATCAACCTTGAGGCCTGAGGAATAGATGCTAGCTGGCTAGGTCCAAATATGTATCTTGGCTGTCAGAGTGTCCGGGGCACGTCACATCACACGGTTACCCGCCTGGGTTTGGGCGCGTGGCGTGACCTTATGTCACGCAAGGTTTAAGTCCCAAAAGTTCATTTTTAGTTGTCACGCAGTGTCACGCATTGTAACCCCCTTAACGGTCAGGGGGTGTGACAACGGGTTTCTATAAGAACGAGAATGTTTGTAACAGATGCTATAGCAAGCAGCCGGACCGGTATAACACCCGTTAAGGCAAATGACCACCGTTGCAACGGTGTTGAGCCGGCAGGCGGTGGTGCCGATCCAGCTGGCCTACATAGAGTATACTGCATAGATAGATGGCCAATACCAGGCTAAATACAAATCTTCCACTTGATTTGAGAGAGCTACGGCGACGGAACCAGATCTGGGTGAGATTTGTAGGCAAATGCACGGGTAACCCTCGGGTGCCCCGAGGCATACCTTGGGCCGCATACCCGTACCCTTACCCGTCAAAACCCATACCCACATACCCATGGGTTGAACCACCACGGGTGCATGGGTAACAGGTATGCGACGGGTTTTACTGCAAGTTGGCTAAATGAAATGATAACAACATTATATATAAAAAAGCTACAATACAATGTGATCCCAGCCCTCCTCGAGTTCTTCTTCATCCTCTCCCTCCACATCTGGCAATCTCGCTGCAGCTCTGTCGTCTTTTTCGGCCTCTCGTCCGACGCTTGTGTGTTGAAAGAGGAGTTATTCGACCCAGGCTCGCCTCCAGACATATTGGCAGGTGCGTTGCCGTTGCCGGCATTGTTATTTTGCCCTGGGACATTTGAGGAAAAGGATGTGTTAGCGGAATTTGTTGTCTGTTGGAGGGTCTCGAGGTTTGCTCATAGGATGCCGAGGAATTTTTCGTACGTGGTGTGCACGTCGGCGAAATCTTTTTTTTATTTGCATGGCTTCGGCGTAGGCAAATGTTAAGAGGAAACTGGAGGTATGATCAAGTAAGAATCACGAAAGGGAAGAGGAAATGAGGGCGTAAAGTTACGATAAGCACACATGGAATGAAAGAAAGAGCAATCTCATACCAAATTTCAGTGTAATATCTCATTCGAATCACGGCCTTCCTATACACTCCTTGTATCCTTGTGATTAGCGTAGCCTTGTCCTTGTCCTCAATCTCTAACGGATTGCTCTCTTCCCACTTCAAGTAGGCTTTCCATTTTCCTACGAGAGCCCGCTCGGACGCATCGAATTTGGGCAGCGACGGGAGGAAGAGTTCTTGCGAGTTTGAAGCGTAAAGCGGGGTGACGTGGTTGATGAGTTGGCGGAGGACGGTGCGGGCCTGCATGTGTGCCGGAGAGAGGTCCGCCATGAACTTTTTGGCGGTGATTTTGTTTAGATTGGTTTCGAAGGTCTCGAGTTCTTGCCATAAACGCTCAACGTTGTCCAACGGGATCTGTACAGCGCGGTGGTAGACTTTGCGTAACGCGTCCATTTTTGCTGTTCTTCCCATGTCGTTGTAGCCTATAAGCATTCGTTAGAGGATGGAAAATAGAGGTGTGCCACTGACGTACCTGGCCACTCTTAAGGAATTGGATATAGTCGCCCCAGATCTGCCCGCTGTCCTTATCCTGCCCGACGTGATTCAAGGCGAACTCGTACGACATCCGGACATCATCTCGCTGAGTAGATTCGACATTGATATGTCTACGTGTTCGTGTTAGATAAAGGGCGAGACTATAAATTCGGTTCGGCGTACCGCACCTAATTCAGGTAGTAAATCCAAAGTTCAACACACGGAGATCGAATCAAAAACTTCTTGAAGAGATCCGTGGCACGCTCAAATGTAGACGGATCCATTCACGAAATGGCTGATATATTGAATTTGCGTCATAGCCTGAGAGAGATAGATGCATATCACTTTGTTAAGGACGACGAAACGACAATGGAAAACCACCAAAAGCGGAGGCGACAACACGACATACGTTATTCGGGTATTGCTTCAACAGGGCGTCATACGTCGCGCTAATTTTTTCAATGTCCCCTGATGACGATCGACGGTGGTGGTGCTGGGGGCGGTGCAGCCGGTGCATGCACATTTAACATAATGTCATGCATTCGCGCAGTGATTTGTTGATGGAAGGAGCGGAGATGTTGCCGACTGGAGTCGCGAGTACGAGGCTTTCGCTCTGAGATCTGATGATGGCGTGAGTAGGTGGCGAGCTGGTCTGCTTCTGAATGGGACCTTTTCTGACCCAGAAGGACCATTCCAAGGCTTGGCCAAGGGCGCGTTCGCAACGGCCAATTTCTCGTGGGGGTAGAACGGACAACTTAGCCCAAGGACGATTAGAGTAGCATTTATCCTGAAAAAACTTCGATGCCAAAATGAGGGATGCTAGAAAGGTGTTTCGAGGGCAGAGAAGAGGGGAGGGCAACGAAGGCGACGATGATATCATCGTCGGTGCGGAGTCGGACGAAGTTGAAGGCTCTACGAGCAGGCTGGAGAGAGAAACATTGTCTCCATCTCCAAGCTGCTGCATGGAATCTGAATCGTCGGCTTCATTGTCGGTAACTCGGACAGTCTTCAGGTCGTCGCCAGTCATCGATTGGTCAAGATGGGCATCATCCATTGCTTCCAGATAGCACAGGGCGGCTTGAAGTATGCTTCCCGATGTCCTCGAGCGCTTGGGTACTAGAAGAAACTTTTCAGACAGCAGCTCAAATGTCATTCAAAAGAATATCTGCGTACCTTGCGTGATCATTCGCCATGTCAAACCAGCATCCGTGCTCAAGAAAGTGTCGCTCTTCTTGTAGTTCCGCAAGTATTCGCCAACGCTGTCCATGCCGCCTGACGCTGCGAGCTGTTTGGGTATGGACATCGTAAGTGGCGAAGAGAGGATGCGTTGGGCTTTCATCTCGTAACGTGTGAGAGGGGTTGATTGGGTGAGGGCGTGAGCGATAGAGAGTTGAGGAGGTGGGAACGAGATTTGAGTGCTAAGAGGCATTGTTATGGTCATCGAAACTAGACGGTTAGAAAGACTCACTGAATAAATCATTGTATATGCGCGGATACGCGATGTGTGGGTCGTGCTGTGGCAAGATTTTAATATACGGGATAAGGGTGAGACTCCAGAATGACATACAGTAAATTTAATCTCCCAATCGCTTTTGTCGATCTTTTGCTTCATGATGCCTGCTTTCTCGATGTCTTCGAGGATATTCTTCTCCTGTTGTTCCTCCAGCCCAAAGAAAACGACCTCTGAGGTGCGTGGAATTTCGTGTTCTGGCTCGGTCGTGAAACCCTCGGTTCAGTCTCGGTTTCTCCGTCGGTCTCTGGGAGAGACGGAACATTGGGTTGCGTAATTGCTGACTTTCGGGTGTCGATAGGCGGGCTGGAGGAAATGCTTCTCTATTTTCTGGATGGGCAGATGGAGAGGTGAAGTAGTATGCGCCTTGGTATCCATTCTCTTCTGCTTCAGAGAGAGAGGGTGCTGGTGGATCAAGGTTAAGATCAGAGTTGATGACTGTTGAATGTTGAACCCACGATCGGTCTGCATCATGACGCTGTTCACGTTAATATGCAGAGAGCATCAATCTAATTACATGATATCTGTGTTACGACAGAATAGAGAAAAAGCTGCAGCTGCGTTGAGGCAGGTATACGACCGTCGACTACTAAAATTCCTTCCTGGATCTCAGACTCCGTGTCTTCCCAGCACCTCTGTTCTCAATAGCCTGAGGATCTTCTCCTACCAAATCACCTTCAACATTGACAGCTACTGCCTTTTGCTTCCCCTTGGTGTTCGACGGGCCACGTTTCGGCTTTTGACTTGACGTATGTTTGGATTTGGGCAGCGCAATCTGATCTTGGGCGGGCTCCTGATTTGCGGTAACCTCTGGTTGGGACTTGGAGCTTGATGGATCGGGAGCAGCAGTATCTAAAGATAAAACACCAGTAGACGAGGAGGAGCGGGCCCTGCTTGATGATTTTGGCTGGGCTGATTTCTCTGGCATGTCGACTGCGAGGTTGTTGAACTGATCAACAAAGTCTTCATCGTCGCCGCCGCCATGGGTTTGGTAATTGTTGGCCCAAACATCACGTTCTCGGTCCATCGCAGATGTTCCCGAGTCAGAATTACCTGCATTGAGAACACGCTCGGCTTCATCCATGCCACTACTTTCCTCCTCACTCCCCTCGTCATCCTGTGTAGCTGAATTGAATGAAAAGACGCGCGCATTCCACCACATGAATAGCTCCGTGATTTCCTGCTTTTCCGCGTTCTTCATTAAGAAGCTCTTGTAGTGGTCAAACCACTTCTGGTAAGGGATCTTGGACTGCACACCAGTTTGTGCAAATTCTTTGTCCAGAGAATGTAAAAAGATTGCCTTACAAATAAATACTCATTAACGAGATGATTGCATTGTGAATTAAGTAACTCACGAGAGTAGCCATGAGCGCAATAGCACCAGGCGTGGTGAACGTTAATCCCCAGACTCTTCCCTGCGTAATAGATGAAGGCGGTTTTTTGGAAGTCAAAGATGTGGGGCCGAAGAGAATGGACTTTAACATCTAATTTTGAAGAGCACTTTCTATGAGCCTCAACGTCTCGACAACTAATGAAATGTACATTACAGCTGTAAGCTCGACAGAGCGAAAAAGCTTTGCCATGTTGCGCTTCCCTTCTGGAAAGAGAATTGGTGCAAATTTTGAGTACTCCTTCTCGTTGAGGAACTTCAGTTTTGCTTGGAATTTGGGTATAGTTTCGCGCTCGAAGTCAACTTCATAATATTCAGCTAGTTGGTGGAAAATTTTGGTGGCAGTTTTTGAACGAAGCTGGTGCATCATGGTTCGACGGCCACTACTCAGCTGGGCTAGAAACTACTTTTGAATTCAGTCACATGCGACAGGAATTTGCAGAGCAGACCTTGACCACGTACCAGCTTGCGAAAGGATGAACTAAACTGAATCTGCTCGTGCATGTCATCTGGCAATACCTCATAAAGCTCTGCTGTGATACCTTGTAGCTTCGAGAGGTCAGACTGGTATCTTCTGGGATCTGTACTATCCATAGATGGCCGTGCAGTAAGCGCTGGTGGAAGCACGAAGGGCTCATGCATGACTCCAAAGAGTTTTGCGAAGCGTGAAATACGAAGTTCTGCATCCGAAAGCGACTCCTTATTTCCAGACTTTTGACGTTGAGACCCATTAGACTTCTTGAGTCGCGCCATGAGCTCCGCATTGCGCATAAGGAGTTTACGGTTGGTGAACTGGAGCTCGCTTACTTTGAGCTGGGCCTCTTTGAGTACCTATAAAGGAAGATCATTGTCTGGTTTGAATATTTGGGAGGTAAACTTCCACATACTGCTTTGAATACAGAACACTTTGCATCATCTGGAATAAGAGGGAAGACCCAGGTGTCTTCAACCACCTCTTCTTCACTGCTCGTGTCGTCACTGCCAGAGCTGGGATCACTGAATTTCTCGCCCTCGCTTTCAGGTGTTGTTTTCTTGCGTGGCATGACTGAGAAGAGAAGAAGGTTGTGTAGGTGTGGAGGATCACAGCGAAGCAAGAGAGATGTTCAAAGATACCAAGTTCCGAACGATTATCGATTATTACATACTCGGCTAATAATCTGCAGACGACTCTACTATTGCTGCCCCAACCGCACTTTCCAGAGATCCTGTACGCGTAAGAATAGGTCATCATCAAGAACATCAAAAACATAATAATCTTCGTCTTTCACGTAGCTCGGAAGAACCACAACACCTCGAATAATTGATTTGGCCGAAATAAAGCAGGATGATGAGCGGACTTTGGTGCGAACTCGGTAAAGTTGAAAGTCCTTTTCGCAAGTGGTAGGTTGTCCAATATGAGCATCATAGGGTTGAATCAATACCCATGGGTCTATCCTATCATTTGTTGTGGTGGTAAACATAAAGATGAGCTTCGCAAACATGACACCACCATCTGGTGTAGCGACGAGAATATAGTCATAGCGGGGCTTGCTCATAAAGTTTGGATTGCAGCGCAGATGGTTTGTTTCTGCCTCCCAAGTGACCTTCGATATGAAAGACACTTTGAGATAGCGATATTCGAGTATCTGCAGAAGTGGTGAGTTCATGTCTTGAAAATTTCTGCTCAAATTTTGCGAACACACCTCTGAATTTGCATCAAGAATCTTGCCGAAATCGGCAGCGCTAAATTCTGCAGAGAAATTGTCTCGCAGAAAGCGATGGAATTTACTCTGGAATCGTGTAAATGCAGAATCGCCTGCATGCACGGCTGAAATGTCTTTGAGCGAACAGGATTTCTGTACTGATCCAAAATGATATGGCCAGATTTGAATGAGCCTCCGGGTTTCAGTGTATCTGGACGTGAGTCTTCCATTTCGACTTCGGGGTCAGCGTCAAATTTTCCATCATAGAGGTCAATCTGGAATCGAATTGATTTTGCTATTCGTGACCGATGGTCAAGATGCATAATCTGTTCAAAACATTTAGAGTGATAGGAAAAATGGAGCAATGATATTTATCATACCTGTTCATCAACATCTTTACCATTTCCTATCTGCTCGTAGAACTCCTTGATGGGCGGGTGAAGACCCTCATTGATCTTTGTATTATAGTTACGAGTGGCTCCCTTGGCTATGATGTCATCGAAGGCGTGCACGCGAAGGTGCATTTTAGGGATATCCCAGTTCTTGTCAGCCTGGAGCGTCGATTGATTCTTATATTCCTGTGAGTACGCATTTGGTCAGCTAATCTGTTGACCCGAGAAAACATTATATTTCCAAGCAACGTACTTTCATCAGTTCAGAAAATTTTCTCACAGCGTCTCGACCAGCGGCAATTGTTTCGTCTGTACAGACTTGTAAGCCAATATATGTAATCATGTTCAAGTAGGCGCGAAGGCAAGAAATAAGAAGAGCGCCCTCTTTATATTTCTTCTTGATTAGATTGTGGCTCGTGAAGAGCAAAATCTAGGTAAATAATTAATTAATGTTACATGGCATTCCATGAATTAGAAACACACCTTGACCAGATGCTCAAGTTTTGTTGCATCTGTAAAATCCAGACTTACAACCTGATCAAAATGAGTCAGACCACGCCATGAAGGCATAGCCTTGAACCTGGCAGAGGCAATTAGCAAGACAGCACCAAAGCAAACTTGAAGCTAAGAAACAGACCTCCTATCAAGCTCAGCCAACTCGTCACGTCCAGAAGCTTTCAGATAAGTAAGGACACTTGAATAAAGGTGTTTTCCGCCTAGCCCATGTGAATCATTATGCATATGATCATATGATAGGATTTCATGCGGGTCTGACCACGCAACACTCATGAATGCATTCTTTAACTTGGTGTCAAATTTCACATTTGAAAATAGAGATATTTAACTTACGTCAATTGCGCGAAGACCATTAGCTTTAAGCAATTCCTCTCCTTCTTTTGCATTGAGCACTCGAGATTCGGCAATAATTTTCTCTGTTTCAGCACCTGAACGAAGCTGCCAAACCTTTCCGCAATCATGAAGTGCATCCTTTGGAACGTGGCAGATTGGACATGGTTCCAAACCCATGAAGCCACGATTCAGGCCCATGACACATCTAGATAGAAATTAATGTTGGCATATATGATTAATAGCTGAACTCACTGCTCTTCATAATCAGCGGAGAATATAAGCACTATCGGGAACAAATGGCGGTCAACATTGTCACCACATTTCACCCAGCAACCAGTTACAGAATGTGGTGCTATTGTCTCGAGGAGTTTGAAGAATGATTTATGCCAGACAATACGTTTAAAATCAACGTAGTCTTTTTTCCCTTTCTCAGCTTCATCTTCTGGGACCTGTACATGTAGATATTGGTCAGCTCTGATACACAATATCCCATTTATTGGCCTACGATTGGCAACCAGCCCACAAGCTCACCGCCACCGACACCAGTGCCATTTCGAATGTGAACGTCGAAATTCCCAATGCGAGCATAGACCGGATATCCCATAACTGTTCCAAACGAAGAGAGTTTTGTTTTATCAGCATAAAGTATGAAGCACAAAGGTTTGCCACCAGGAGGAAGGCGAGACTAGTATCAAAGATCTATTACATCATAAACATATATAAATGAGAAATGTATACATACTTGTATGTTCCAGAAGCGGTCAGCAGTATATGGTTCGTGAATAAAGCGTACATATCTAGTCCCATTAAACTTGAACAACCGCTGCGCATCCCACTGAATATGCGCGGAAAGGATAGGATCCTTGATGCACTCTAGAGCCCAGTCCCAAATTGAACGTGACCAAAAATCAAATGTTCGTATGTCGTCCGGCTTGTATTCAACAGATATCAAGTGTTTTTGAGGCTAGGATGTCTTATCAGCGAATGGGTAAGCCTGTCAGCAGATATTAGGAATAACCAACCATTGCATGAAGAACGGCACTTGTATTCCAGATCTCACAGAGGTGCGCATGATCGCGGATGGCGAACTCATCTTTACCATCGACACAGCGCCGCATAACATCAATCAGGGCGTTAACTTGATTCTTGGTGAGTGAGGCCTTGATAGCGACCTCCGCAAATTCGAACTCGGCACAGCTTCCAAATGGTTTCCACGGCCGCTTGGGGTGGGGACGTGTTGAGTTGATGGTCTTAGCCTTGCGTTTATTTGCTTGGTACGTCTTGAGGGGAAAGATATCAGGGCGCCGTTTGGTATGTGGGTGATACTCGATCTTGACATCGTCCATAGAGGGACCGCTTTCTTGTTCACTAGGATCATTGGCATCCATTTCTACATACAGCGATGGTGATCAGCAGCAGCAATATACAAGCTTGATTGATACCGACCTGTCTCAATGGATTCTCGACTTGAAGCAGCTGCAGAAACCTTATCATCCTCGGGATCGAGCTCTGATAAGATGTTAGCCACTGTCCAAAATACAAGGAGACAAAATATTCCTCACCCAAGCGTCCTAATTGCTCCCAAGGTTTCGAGACTGAACGACCAGAACCAACACGGGCGGCTGCTAAAATGTATCAGGCTATATTCACCAACTCGTACCAGAAACAATGACATACCAGGTGGGATGGTGGATGCTTTAGTTCGTCTTGCAAATTTCTTTTCTTGAACCTCTAGTTGATGCCTCTCTTCGCATGCTTTGTGATGGCGTCCGAATCCTTTGCGCTCAAAAGATCCCAGACAGATAGTGCATTGAACCTGCTCGACAGCAGGATTTCTGGATGGTTTTTTGCCGGAGGACATGGGAAAAGTGTACAACAACAGAAGTAGTGGTACAGGAAATGAATGTGTGGGTTCCTTGTTCAAGAAACGTCGAGGAAGAGGGTATATTGTGGATGTGTGCAAGCAATCAACATCGATCAAGAGGCGCTCGGGTGTTACAGGGCATTACAACGGCAATGCCGATTACATCCTATCGTCACAACGGCAATGCCGATTACAGCTATCGTCACAATGGTCACGCCGGCAAGCTCGGCAGTTACAGCTAAATTAGGAAGGCTGGATCTCGGCTTCAACGGCCGTTACAATGCCAAATGTGTTGTAACGCCAAATTTAAATCTCCGACATTACCTGGCCCTGGGGCGCTCTCTATTGGCTGAGAGTCACCTGCGCACGGGCGCTTAACGAATGTAATACAGGGAAAACGAATGTAATACAGGGAATGGGAACTGCGTGCTGCCGCATGCTGCCGTGCAGGGTCCTTCAAATCTCGAGGTTTTAAATAGGCTATTCACGAAAGATAAACAAAAAAATTAGCTGGCTTGCTGGCTTGGTTGCGCAGACAGTGAAATGCAATGCTTGCGCCCTTGCGCATAGCGAGAGTTGAGATTAAATCGACGAGTTGAGATTAAATCGACGTCGAAAACAATTCAGATGGGTAAGTTGGTCAGTTGTGGATGTCAAAGTCTATCTGAGAACCAGAAGACTCTGGTAGAGAACCAGAAGACTCTGTGGTAAAATATGGACAGCCAAGAAAAAAGCCGTGAGAAAAAGTGCAATGCTTTTGCCACACGTGACTTTGTGGCAAAAGTGTTGCGCAAGCTTGAAACATGGACGCTCAAACTTGTGCAGCTGACACTGGCACGTTCATCAGACAGATGTCCTTCACAATTCATCTAGAAGTTAGAAGATAGTAATTTATAATATACAGCATACAGATAATACTAATACAAATACAAATAGATTTTTTAATCACTAAGTACAATAACTTCTGGAGAGGATACTTTGGAGTGCTTGCGCTTTGAGGGAAGGCGAATGATTTCAATGTCGGATTCAGAGCCAGTAAAATCAGGACTCTCTGGCTTGATGGGATTGAGTGGACCAACATGGGTGTTGACTGACATAGAAGTTGAAGGATGAATGCTGGTAGAAGTCGAAGGATGAATGCTGGTGGCTTCGGACAGCATCATGAGAATGGGCTCAGGCAGATATTCAATCGGGATCCAGACTTTGATTTTGGCTCGTGGATCTGTCTCTGCTGGTATGCTGGTGCCTATTCCTAGCAAAGCGATAAAATTTGCAGTAGAGAGAGTAATGCGTGCCCATTGTCCTGGTTTTCCTTTCCTGTGGCGTACAGAAATACTCAATATCTTCGTTTTAGCACGAGGGGTGCGGTAGAGTGCTTGAGGCTCATCATAGACTAATAGAGGCTTCAGGGTACAGAGTTGAATTCGAATATTAAGTGTACATCGAAAAATATCAAAAGAGACGTACCGATATAAGTGTTCGCAGAACTACACCGGGCCAGAGAATTTTTTCAAGCTTCTTTTCTAATACATTGGATGTCCAGTTCAAGGATCCCATGCAGAATTGAGCAATCTGAGGAATTATGGGCTCCTTTTCGATCCAGGTAGGAATCCGACTCTTTGATGAGGACGATGAGCCTGTTGAAATTACCGGGTTTAAATACTGCGCTATCTTCTTGCATGAAATGTAGTCATAAGTGAATTTGGATGCAAGACTTGGATGGCTTGAACCGAGATGACCACGAGAGTTAGAGAATAGCTCAGTTTGAATGCTATTGGTGATTACTTTCAGCTCTGTATCGAGTTTGAAGCCTTCAAGCCTATCAAATGCATGAAGAATTTGATCGCCAAAACCACCGCGTGCAAGGGAGGTGGCTATCCTAATGCCACAGCCTGGAAGTCCATCGGAATAGTCGCCTTTGGAAAGAAGGGCAACTAACAAGAGGCCACCTCGAGAGAGCGATACCTCAGCCGTATTTTCAATTGCGTCAATAGAATAAAGCAGATATCTATCCGACTGAGGTTTGCTACCAGACTGTTAGAAATGTCAAACCTGAAATGGCGAAGACGGAGCATACCTTCGTAAAACACACTGTGCTCCAAAAACTAAACAGTCGCTATCACTCGTCAAAACTGCGTCTATTGCATTGTAGTAACTCATTATTGCCAGCTCTGCCTCAGCTTCGCCAGGGGCCTAGGATAGAATAGAAACCTTTAGCATGATTTTTCGAAATGAAAACCATAGACTGAGACACTACCTGGTTCCAGTGAAAACCAAATGCCTCGATAATGGTCTTACAGATATTAGACCATTCTGGAACAGTCTTCGTATCAATCTGCCTGCCATGTTTGAATGAAGGTTGATTTGGACCATCGAAGACAAAGATCATCATGACGGGCGCTTCACGAAGAAATTTGCATAACTTGAAGAAGAATATGCGAAGCGCACCCCCTGGCTTGTGCTGATATATGGGCGATGCATGCTCTGCAGCAATACATTCGTTCATGATAACACTTGCGAATAGTGTTCAATAATTTATTCAAATGATAACCACAAATTACAATGGCAAACGAACCTAATGTCCACCCCAATGCGGAGTATTTTCTGCTTCTTCGTCGCAGAATATCCATTCATCAAGCATATCTCGTTTAATGTGCACGTTTGTGCTGCAGGTTCAAGAACCTGTAATTCAAGTCAGTCAGATTGATGCCTCTCAACACTTTTAATTATGCACCTTCCAGAGGCCATTAATGCCCATAGTACTCGCTTTGAAGGTTGAGAGTAGCTCTACAAAGTGTGCAGAGAGGACGGTTAAATTGTCTCATATAGTCTGAGATACTCCTGTCAAATCCAGATAATGGTGTTTTTTTTGGGCGCTCAAGTTCAGTTCTACGCAAATGGACACGTATAGCATATATCATTCAGCATGTTGTATCTACACAAGTATCTACGCTAGTTAAGGATGGAGAGCTACTAATGTGCACTCGCTGACCATGAACTATAGCCTGCCCTCGCCCACATTCTCATCCTGATCCTTGCCCTGGCGCCGCCCTTCGCTTATGGTCCTGATACATGTCCAGGTGGATGAAGGGCAGTTGAGCGCAGGGCTCTCATCGGCGTCGTTTGCGTTTCTTCATGCGGAATGTTGGGGCATGGGGACAGTGAATGTGATTCGGCGTGTTTCGTCCATCCGGGGTGGTCTAAGTTCCTTTTATGTTTAATTCCATCGACGCAAGGCTGCAGGCGGGCAAGATCGCATCAGTTTCTCCATCTTTATTATATCATTCATAGCATAGAGGGAAAAGCGAAAGGGCACTACGTGCACCACAGCCATCGTTCACAAACATCGAATGCACAACTGTCCCCTTCCTGTGTCGCGTTATTCAGCTGGTCATTCGTCTTCAGCACAAATTTGAATTCTAAAAGGCCGAAGGCAGGGTTAGCCAAAATCCCATAAGTGGAGGATCCACGATATCATAAACAGCCTGCGAACCAGACGCGTACACGCCCAGCCACCGACCCACTTGCAAGCGAACGAATAAATGGAAAGGAGCTCACCAGGCCTATCAGTATCGACGACCTTCGTCCACGGTGTACTCAGTCCGAGGTAACTCAAGACGTAAAACCCAGCGCCAGGAGAGAAGGCGGACGAATAATAGGACGACTTTGCAGCGTCCGTCAGGGCCTTGGGTTCTCCAACTTTCTCCGAGCTAATCATCGGCATCGGCATGGAGTAGATGCGTCGCTCCGTGAACGGCTTGGCAGCTGTGAAGTATCTGTGTGTAAAGAAGGATCAGGATAGGTCGAGGCTGGGGTGCATTACGAGTGGACGACTTTGTTAGACTTACGCCAATCCTTTCTGCGCATCGACGCCTGCGATCCCGCCGGTCACTTCCCAATCGCCGGTCATGAGGAAACGAGGGGTGCCAGAGTTGGCAGTGTTGAAGAGGGCAATGTGGTTGTACCCATTGCTGCACGTTTGCGGCACCCGATGATGCTGACATTGCCACGGTGCCTTTGGTTAGACTCCACGTGCGATGCCAGCCATCGCCAGCAGTGGCAAGCGGCAAGCTGAGTGCTGGCAGAGAGGCCAGTGAGATGGCGGTTGTGTCGACAGAGGTGGACCCACTCGATGATGATGGTGTCGCTTGATTGTCACAGGCGCTGGAGATGGAGTCCGATAGAATGCGAAGGAGACAGCGAAGAAGATGGGGTAGGGATGCCGCATGGACAATTGGTCGTGATGCGGAGATGGCATTCTGCTTCTTGGCGTCCTTGAGCATGCTCTGGTCGATGGTAAACTGGATAGCCTATGCAGCGGGCCTCGTGCGGAGGTAGTACATGCCGCTCTTGAGACCCTGCTTCCAGCCATCTGGCTCTGGCAGATGAAGGCACCACGATCGAGTGAGGTCGATCTCCCAGACGGTCTTGTAGATGGTCTTGACATCGTCAGGGGTGGTAGGGATATTCTGGATGGACCCGTTGTGGGCGATGATCATGTTCTTCATATTGTCGTCCCAGAGACCGAAATCGACGAGCTCATGGAGAAGCCATGGGCAGACGACTTGGAATTCACCAGCAAGAGCACGGCAAGTGTAGATGTTACTATTGTAGGAATTAGCATTGTTTTACAAGATAAGCATAGCAGAGACTTACCTTTCGAAGCACTTGTTGTTAAGAAGAATCTGACTCATTGAGGCCGTGTTCCTGAGACCAGTGCGAACAATCTTCTCCTTCAACGAAGCCCAATCCCACAGGTCGATAGGTAGATGTAACACTCCACAAGTCGAACTGAAGCTGGCCGAGTTGAGCAGGGCTTCCTATCCAAGTCTCGTAAGAGCTGGCCATCGCGCTCAGCAAGCTCAGCGCTGGCCTCGAACGCAGCGTGATAGATGGTCTCAAAGATCTGGATGTTGAGCTCCTTAGCCTCCAGCAAGTCGAATGGCATGCACAGAGCCATGAAGGCATCGGCAAGACCTTGCACACCAACGCCGATAGGGCGATGGCGTATGTTGGAGTGGCGAGCTTCAGGGACGGGGTAGTAGTTGACATCGATGATCTTGTTCAAATGGTATGCGACGACTTTGGTCACATCATGGAGCTTCTGGAAGTCGTATCGGCCATTGCAGATAAGTTGGCGAGGTGGTAGCTCGATGGCGAGGTTTGGTGCGATGCAAGCTTGTGTTGTGTGCCAGAAGACGCTCGAGCCGCCAGAGCTGCTCGCTCAAGGTTTCAGGACAAGGGCAGCAGCAGGATACATAGAGTACATGGATTATGGCGTCCTTGAGGTTTCTTGCGCTCTCCAAGCCGATTGCAGAGCGAGTAGGCGATCAGCAAGGAGGGGCAGCACTGTGGGTCCGATGTCGAGTTTGATGCTGCTTACCCTGGCTAAAAGCTGATTCTAGTACAAAAAAGAGCAGATCAGTAACCCAATACAAATGTGAAAGCAAACGACGAGCCCAGGCATGAGCTCTAGTCGTCTGCACAAAACGGGCTCACTTTTGCGGGGGCATCGCAAGCAATGTGCACCCTGCATCAAACATGGCTGCGTGATGGCTACGCAAGCTCCCGCGGCACCATGGGTGGTTCGTCCGAGAGGTGTTCGAGAGGTGGTGAGAGGCGGCGGTCGTTGGTGCGTGCATGCAACGGGCAGGCAAGCCATCAACGTGCGGGTGATGGCAGTGGCAAGCCGTGCGATCGTCGATGGCCATCGTCGATATCCTCCACCAGCTGGAGCCCCTCATATGAGAGAGCCCAGCACGGTGCAAGCCTCATATCAGCGGTTGTGGTTGTCGATGGCTATGCGCAGCGGGCAGGTGGCCACACGGTGAGCTCCCGCGATTCATTTGAAAGGCGTGCACGATATACCCTCACACGGTCCTTATCGCTCTCCTCCGCGCAAGGCTACCTCGCCATCCGTCCTGCGTGTTCATCGCCATCCACCCATCACCCAGCCACCACCAGACATCTGCGCTGCCGTCAATGCCCGCAGCAGGATGACCTTCGCCTGCCCCACGTTCGACTTTGCGCAACACGCCGTGCACCGCACGTACGTCGTGCGCCGTATCCACTTCTTGCCCACTGAATCGCGTGTCACGATGGCTCGATGTGGGCGTCGACGGCCTCATCATCCCCCGGTACCTATGCACCCCCGCCCTCGCCCTGTGCCCCAGGTGCCTTCAGCATCGCCGCATGCAGCGGCAAGGGCAAGGACAAGGGCATGGGCAGAGGCATGTTCGCGCAGAGGCCAACTGAAGCGATTGTATCCCGAAATGTTCGGGAAGTTGGACGCGGGGGTGTTGGACGCACTCATGGAATTAGCTCAGGGTTCAGAGGGGGAGACGAAGGGGGTCATCAAGGAGGAGAGGGACATTGTCGAGGACATCTACGAGGCCATCATGCGCCTGCATGCGCTCGCCATCGACCTCCCGGTGCCCGCCGGAGACGACTTCGCGGAGCTCCCGATGCACCGCGGGTGAGAGAAGCTGGGAGAAGGAGGTGTGCGTGGGCTGAGGTGGTTGAAGTTGACATAGGAGACCTGGAAGAGGTCGTGCCAACTGCCCAGAGTCAACAAGCACCCATCATGTGATTCCGGGCATGCAAGAACAAGAACAAGAAACTGCACCAGAGAATGACTCTTTGCAGAATGACTCTATGCAGAGAGAGCTAAGGAGATCTGAGAAGATAGGCTAATAAAGTCCATGTAATATTATTTGCGGTTGAAACCTGAGTGACATTGCTATTTACAGTATAGTAATGAGCTGGCCATAATCTCCTTGAGGGTTTCCGGCCCATGAACTTTGTTCTGAAGCCGTTTAGAAAAGGCAGTTGTGCTTGCCAGGTACCCAGGTCCAGGGATAAGGTACTTTTCTTCCAGGAATCGGAGCGCCAACTTGACCGTCCAGTTCATTTTTTCCGAGAGCTGAGTAATGAGATTAGTGATATGCCTTCGTCGTGAAGCTTCTGTCTTCTGTCCTTGGACATTCCGACGCCAACGAGCTTCCCAGCCTTCGCAGAGCTGTCGGACTGATAGACACCCATCCAAACCATCAGCCCATTCTTCCCATATCTCCCGAATCGATAGGCCTTTTCTGTAGACGTAGATAGGTAGCCATTCTTCCTTAATTGGCCCAGTAGAATACCGCATCCATTCGAACTGTTGCTTCGCAATGCGTTCGATGCCATACTTAGCTGTTAGGTCCCGAATTACTTTTAGTTGTCGATCGCGCTCCTCAGCATTGCTTGATAGTGTGAAGCTGCACTGCAAGGCCGGTAGATCTGGTGGCCATAGCAAACCGTCGACCACGAGACCTGATGGAAAGGCCTCGGGCCTCACTGGTTGTGGATGTTGAGGGAGTGTGTACGTCTGAGTCAACGGGCTGGAGTTAGCTGAGATAACTGAAGGTGCAATAGAATTGGTTGAATCCGGCATAAAAGGAGCATCTTGAAGCACGTTTAGAGACTCCGAGTCATGGCCTTGCTGAGGTTGATGTGGTGGGATAGAAAGCGTCAACTCTTGGGCGATCTTGCGACCCTTGGCGGTTGATGTAAGCTGGCTAATCATCAGCCCTTTGAGATAGTCGAACTGAGAAGACATTTCGCTTCTTTCTTGACTTTGCTGAATGTAGATGGTTTGTAATATGCCTTCCATTGAACGAGAAACTGTACGCGGAAGCGCCTCTAGCTTGTGACGTGCATCAGCTTCTGCGCTCAAGAATGGTTGTTGAGGTTGCAGAGAATTGCGAAAAGAGTGCTGTGTTAAACGGAGGATAGTTCCAGAGACGAAGCTCTGGGTATTTCGTGTGTAGAACAGCTGCGTCTTGCAAAAGAATAGTCCGAAATTCAAGGAGGAGGTTGAGGAAATTCTTGAGCGCGAAATCTGTCGCCTTATTTCTGTGTTGATTTATGCGGGCCTCGTAAGCAGAGAACTCCTTCTCCACCCATGGGAAGATCATTTGCTTGAGTTCTTGCGGTGGGTCTTTGGGTATAAATAAGTCTTAGATGTCAAATCAAATTTGGATGAGAAAGCGCACCTAATAAACCTCTGGGAAGAACATAAGATTCTGGATTCTCTGCACTAAACATTGCAGCAGCAAGCATGGAGTTGCGAGGAAGACCGCTGATAGGGCCGCAAACCGGCCGCGCGTGAATTTCGCGATATATCATCTTCTACCTATAGAATATAACCGAGATAGAGAGACTATAACGCACCCAAGTTAGTAGTCTAAGGCCTAGCTATGCGACTACTAGCGGGTGTATCTTGTGACTTACCGGGAGACGCACGGGACGCGGACGCGTTAGTTAGACGCACGCTCTACCCTCTACCCGCGGGAGTACCAAAAGTAGTAATAGGACGAGAAAGGAAAGAAGAAACCGGCATCAATGATGGCCGCAGATCCGGAATAAAGCGGCACCGCTAGCCGAGACGCACGCATGATGCGCATGGTACGCGGAAGTCAGGAGCGTCCTAGCGCGCTAAAATGGGATGAATTTCCAAATCCCTTGACCTCTATCTGGTCACCTGGAATACCCAACCCTATACCCATTGCCTGCAGGCATTATTTACATGAGATAAGAATGTTTTACACTATTTTATTCGCATACTAGAACCACACATAGCTGTAGTATAAAAGATGTACCTATGTAGCTAGTTACCTTAAGCAATCTCTTCCCAGTTTTATTTCGAGCTAAGACGCAGTGTCTAGTAAGAAAGAGGACGAATAAAGGAACAGTTTGACTTCAATAGAGTTCGTTTGAAAGCCAGAAGAAGGCTTAGTGTTAAAGAGAAGTTCTTGAGGACAAGGTCCAAGAATTTAGAAGCCAGAGAGTGCTTAGAGGCCAAGAGAGCGCCTAGAGAGTCAGAAACAGAGTCCACAGTGGGCTAGCAGATCGTTCAGAAGGTAGCGCACAGTGCGGCCTTAGTTTCAGACCAGTTCCCAAAGCTTCAGAGCAGCTAGTGGCATCGAAATTCGAGCTAGCAGCGTCCTAGAGAGTTCCTCTCAAATAAAAACCATAAAAATCAATAAAACCGTTCATCCCTGTGATAAAACGAGGCTTAAAACTACAATAAAACGTGTGTTTGAATAATCCCTCATACCCACTTTAAACGAACCGCGAGGCGCTGTCTACAAGTCAGCTAGCTAAATAAAACAAACACTGTGGAGTACAGCACACTACATATTACTGAAGCTAGTAGAGCGTCGCTCGACCTAGTTAGGATCTCGCTCCGCAGTTGTGTGTGTTGTTTAGGTCGCTGAGCGCGTAGCGGGTCTCTCACCGCGGTCATAGACTTCGGTATAAGCATCACCTGTCTTCCATCGACCCAGAACTTTGGTGTCCAATGCAGCAGCACCATGCTCGCGGGACACAGCAGCTGTATATGGCCTTCCACCATGAGTAACGGCTGATATGACGACTCCATTTCGTTTATGCATGGCCGATACTCGTTCGTAGTGATCTAGCAAGCCAATCAGATTTAGGATCATCTTTACTATTTACGGAATATTACTTACTGTCATAAGTCATAGCTTCTGTACCGTCAGCTTTCTTCCCCTTCCCTGGAAATAGAAATTGTTTATACCAGTCACGTCGCCCAAATTCGGTGTGATCAGGATCATCGAAATCAGGTGCAAAGTCCGGAGGTGCTACTCCAAGGATATGAAAGCGACTAAACAAACAAAATCCTATACCTGTGAAGCCGCACAGCTCCGGAATGCGATGGCGAAATATCCCATGCTCATCAACACGGCCAGTAACGTTTGTCTTTGATTGATCTGCTAGAATCCCGAGGGTCTATGTAGAAGTAATTGTAATGAATTCTAGATACCAAACTTGTGATCGGGAATCCTCACCTGAAGTTTGACATCAACGCCTATATTCCCCATAGGTATTAGTCATGAAAAGAGGTCTGAGAGAAGTACAAGTCGAGAGCTGTTTCCACGAAAAGCTACGGTAGTTGACAAGAGCAGCATTCCTCGATCACAGATTCCGAGGTGAATTTGTGCCTTGGAAGGGCCAAATGTCTGTAGCGCCCAGAGAGACATTCGGATTAATTCATCCGTGGTATATGTATCTTAAAAATTAGGCATAAGTCTGCTGCTCCAAACAAATAGTGGAATACTCACCATTTATTGTCCCTTTTGCCTTGAGTACATGCGCTTCTTGAACGCGCTTAGGCTCACTTGCGCAAGCCGCAGTCTCATACACCTTGACCCAGTCCTGGCTGCGAAGTGGCATGCGAGTCTCTGGACAGTTGAAGTATTCCGGCTCATGCTGGTGTTCGAGCATGTACCGCTGGAGGGCACTGATCGTCTGTTTAATGCTTTCCTTTCCAACAGAAGTGCCGCTGATCGCCTGCCCTTGATTATTGCGCTATCCGGAGGTTAGATAAAGCAAGAACATGATTTAATTTGACTCGGACATACCTTGTTGCGAGTAATCTCATTTTGAAGGAAAAGAGAGACCTTTTCACCAATAATAGGATGTGCAGGCGTTCTCACAAAGTTCGGGTTTTCTTTCGCTCGGCGATCCTGGTCTGCTTCCCAAAATCGGACATAGTTCTTCACGTGTCGAGGATAGGCATCGTCAGTTCCCTTCCCCTTGTCCTGCTGCTTCTGCAATGCCAGCCGATTGGTATGTGCTTCAAGTTGAATTGACGAGAGATAGGCTGCAGGGATGGGCAGCTGAGGCAATGACAGTGATGTAATCGGTACATTTTCTGAGTCTGCGAGCGGTGCCACTGGCGGCAGTAGAAAGTTTGATGCCGAAAAGGTTGGATCGAGAAGCGTGTAGTCGCCTGGAATACTGACGTCCACTATGTTGGCATTCTCAGCGCACTCTTCAGGTGTTCGGTAAGTAAGATGAATAAAATCATAATAACTGTAGATATCACCTGTACGAGCCTTTTTCCTGCGTGAAATTGGCGAGCCAGTCTCTAGCGCCATTTCAGCCTTTTGTCGTGTTGGTGGCGATCCTACTGGAGTCATTGACTTGCTGATAGCTGCTGGTTCTGCCATGGGTATGAGCTGCTAATGCCTAATTGCGAGTAGAAAAGAAAATACCGCTTGCCAGGGATTATATAGAACCCAATGAACAATGCAAAATATGGGCCAGCGGCACAGTGAGGCGTAGCTGATATGATAAAGTTGCCAAAGTTGAGTGGCATGGCTTGTCTCAAATCGTCTGGGGTGCTGCCTTACGCTCCCAGATGCTCTCATTTTTTGTAGGTAGTGGTGAAAATCAAATACTATCAAGTTCTAGCTATGGGTGCACGAGATACAGTCAAACATTGTGGTTCTTAATGACAGGCGCTCAACGGAATGCAAGCTAGGGGACGGAAGTCAGGGTGTTGATGTGATCACTGGAATCGGACGCATGGCCCGCATGGCCCTGGGAAGTTATTGGGACCGACCCCGTTCGAAAAACCTGTATTCAGGCGGTTACGTGCCCTGCCCTTTTTTGGGGGTAACCTGTGGGGTAACCCAGACATGGCCCCGTATACTCTATGTACAGTACACGTGGCGTCGCCACGCATGGGCGCCAAGCGTATGATACTGACATTGCGCCACACTAGCCTGATCGAATATCTCCAGATATTCAGTCAGGGTCACCTGGTCCCCACATCCCTTCTCGGAGACTCGTCAAACTGGCAGTCAGAATAGTAAGTATTCCACTTGGCAAAGAGAAATACTTAGTTGGACTGAACATCGAGCTCACGCACATCCCGAAAAATCAAAAATAGTTTCGTGTGCTATTTTGGGCTCTGATGCCTGATGATCATGACTCCGATTCATGAGCACCGCATGCATGGGAATTACATCTCTGCTCAAATGTTCACCCAACGTAAATCTTCAAATAACTTGACGGTACAGTACTGGAAAATATAGCACAGTCTGTTGTATCCGAGTTGCAGGTGACTCGGAAACCCGGGACCGTGTCTGGGAATACGGAAACTTACAGGCGCATTCTGGAAGAGTGTTTCAGGTATCGATAAAAAAAGGTATTGCCTAGAGGCGGTCCTTGTCATAAAAAAGGAAAGGAGGAACACGCAAAGCAGCCAGATGGTTATCTATATTCTAAAACGACATGGGTTCTCACGGGGGGATAAATCGGGCGCGGCTCATTGGCTAGAGACAAAGACAAACACTCATTGGCTCGGGCTTACAGAGATCTGTGGCGATGCATGGGCACGTGACTCATCGATAGTCTTGGCCTGCTCTCGGCCCTCACTCTAGATGTTACCATTGGCTTACAACTATCTCTTGCACAACTCTTTCACCGTGCAAAGCACGGGTCCACAGTCTAGTTAATATGAGAGCGACCATCACATCAATAGCATGATAGAATTCGAAGCCTGGAGTATTGAAACATAGAAGCCTCATGTTAGTCCACGTTGAAAAGGTGTTGCGTGTATACTAGTATTTATAAGTAATCTCTCCACACAGACTAACTTTGCTTCTGAGTGATACACCAATTCCCAAAGCCCAAAACCTTCAGTCCAACAACTAATTCACCCAGTTACACGCATCTCAAGCAGAGATACAATAACTTCCAGCAATGAATAGATCTCACTCTACAAACATTACTTCATCCTTTTTCCAAAGCGTTTCACTTGCAAAAGTGGTAATGCCAGAAGAGGTGTTGAAGGCGGACGACATTATCATTCTGTTAATGGGCCCAAATGATTGTGGAAAGACAACAGTAAGTTGAAGGATAGACAACGTCAACTCCTATAATAACGATGACATCCATAGTTCGTCAGAATGGCAACGGGCATTCATTTAGATATGTCGTCGTACAGCAATTGGAATCCAAGGGTCGACCAACTCAACCTAGTGAAGCTTTCGTCTCCGGAACGGAGCCATGGGGATGACATCCTCATCAACACCCCAGGGTTTAACGACTCGTTCAGGACTTCGACCGACATCCTTGAAATGGTCGCTGACTGGCTCGCAAGCACGTATGTACTGACACTTCATGTGAATCTGCTTTGTATTTACTCTTAATATCCCAGATTCAGAAAGAAGAAACTCCTCAGCGGGATCCTCTACTTTCATAGGATCACCGACAAGCACATGCCCGGCGGACCATGCGGCAGTCCCGTCAATAATAACCGCGACTTGAATGGGACGGCACTGCGCATGTTCGAGCACCTCTGTGGAAAAACTCAGCTGCGGAAAATCGTCCTCACAACCACCATGTGGAATCTCACAAGGATGGAAGTGGGAGTTTATCGGGAAGAAAAGCTGAGGACAGTAGGCTGGAAAGACATGCTCGCGCGGCAAGCTGAGATGAGGAGGTTCTGGAACACACGCGGCTCAGCTGTGTGCATTCTTGGACCCCTCATTGATGAGGCGAATTATTGCCGTCGATTCCTGCGTTGGCTAAAATGGGAGATGGAGGAATCAAGGAATGCATCCATGGGATTTACACCCATGAGACATATTCCGGAGACGCTGCACCGCCGCGGCCGGTACTCCAGCCCAGAGGTCAGGACTCCCGAAAGAGTACATCGAGTAAGAGAAGAAGATGTACCGAGCTCAAGGGAGCAACCGCCTCAGGAGTATTTGGCCGAGCAGACAGAGCTTGAAGCTACTAGCGACACAATGTCGTCAGCGGCGGCATCCACAAGCTCGATCACTGGGGACAACTTGGAAGAAGAATTCGAAGAAAGACGGAATAGCTTCAATCCAAGACCAAGTCAAACATTTTATGGCTGCACCATCAACATATCCCATAACAGATACTATACGAACATAGCGGACTCCCACAACAACAACAGCAGGACCCACCGTAACACTTATTAGCGTCAACCCAAGATCAATGGCTGCACTTTTAACATCATATCCCGTAACAGATTCAATACGAACATAGCGCACTCCCACAACGACAGCAGAAGGAATCGCCGTAATACTTATACTACTAGGATGTAGGTTTTGCGAGGAATTCGAACTCTGTTTTCCATGAGAGCCCACAAGTTTTTCCGTAATGTCGGCATACTCTCGTAAACCAGGCTCTTGTTATCGATAGGGTGAGAAGAACCTCATATACTTAGCTATTATGCAAGTATCACCGTGGTAGTTCCGAACTTCGAAGGTTGATTTTGAAGCTGACAAACATGGATATGGTTCCCATGACCGACGGGCGCTTCGCTTGGGCGCCTGTTTCGAAAGCTCGTCGTTGACAGTCGAACAAGGTTCCCGCTCCCTGGAAATGTCTATACTAAAATAACCTACTACATCACCCATACTTTTATGCATATTATCGAGTATTGATGCGGCCACACTTACGTTTGCCATCCTGGGTTGCTATCACTCTTGTCATATGTTAGATGGCCTTTTTCAGTTTTGAACCTGAATTGAACCTGAATTCTTAGCTTCTTTTCAGATACAAGTTACCCGTGGGTTCTTTCCAGTCGGGTTTTAATCTGCAGAAGGGGCGTCGGTTCAAGGAGTTGAATGAATTCATATATACTCTCGTAAGTAAGAGCGCCAAAAGATGCAGTGCCGGTGATACGTCCCAGGGTATAGCGTAGATAAGAACACTAATACCCACTGGATCACATACTGGACATAAAGTACATGGAACTCTCCTCGGACTTGTACTATCAAGTGACTGTACGCTACTTAAATGTGTACGTAGATCTCGACGGAATTTTATCGATGTTTCCTGGAGTCTGAAAATTGCTTTCGAGCTCCTTTGTCAATATTGCAACATTGTCTTCGTTGTCACTCTCGGACCACATTGTCGACACCAAAAGGACGCTAAGCGGCCGGTGTTCACGGTTGTGGCACAGTTTGACGAAAGGGTCGAGATGCTTATTGAACGATTCGTTCAGTCTTAGTTTCATCGCATGAAGATAGAGGATGCCAGTATCACTGGTGTCCCGCGAACAGCTGCTCAAAATATTGTTAATTATTTTACTCCAATTGCTCCGTAGACCGATGTGACAAGCCGAAATGCGCACTGCTTTTTGAGCCACCTGCCAATCATCTTGGGGACTTTGTTCTCTACGGACAGCTCGGTGTGGTTGAAGGCGGGTATATCCACCAGAATGACTTTGCGCCCTTGATGAGTATACTTGGCGGTTCGAATGGTACTGGTGCACGAAATGAGTTGTCTGATCTCGTGAACCGGCATTTGTTTCCGAGACTCGGGGGTCAAGGTGTTGATAAATTGGAGACGAATGCCATTAGTAAACATATGCTGTGAGCCTTAGAAGACAGGGTTTTAGGTAACACACAGTGCTTTCCCCCCCGCCAGTCGATCCTATAACACTGCATATATTTTAAGTTCGCGACAAGATATAAACACAATTGTCTTACAAGATCACTGTCGTGCACTCCGGGGCATTAGTCGTATACCTAGAGGACTGGGATGTCATGTATAGCTAGAGTATGTCCAGAACTCGAAACAAACACTGGCAAGGGACTTGCGTATCCCATACTGTGCTTTCCCCAGAACCATTTGATCCCATCGCCTTAGAAACATAGTAGAAAAATGAGATTAATTCAAAAGGAGAACTACGATAGACGTACGCAATAATGAGATCATCGGGAGTCAATCCCTCAGGCCTCACGCGTCAAGTTCCCACTCGCTGGCTTGCGTCGCGTCGTTTTCACAAGTATTCATACCTGGGAGTTGCTTTCTGTTCCAAAAATGAAATTGAGTATTCCAGTTCAATCGAAAACCTGTTGATTAACATACGTTTCTTGGACAGCGGACTCAATCATGGGCAGTTTGAGATGTGTATGAAGCAGTGGAGTGCAGGTCGCACTTTCTCACAAGATGGATGATTTGGGGACTGGACTCGGAGGGAGGGAATTTCAGATGACAGTAGACCCAGACGTGCGACTTAATAGGAGCTAGTAAAATGACTACACGCCGTGAACACGATACGACTCTCGAACATGAGGCTTCCATCCGATTTACTAACGTCAAATGTTAACAGCATGATGTACGAGGTCTTCCAGGTCTTGGGGCCACGGTTGAAATGTTTGGATAGAAAAATACAATTGAAGCAGAATTCAAATCGAAGAGCTCGAGGAAGCGGCGAGGTCAGAGTTCAACGAGATGCCCTGCTATTTGTTCGTATTTATCTCAAATAAATACGAAAATCAGTGCTCCTCCGCGACTATCCAACCGCGACCAGTATTGGAGTACTTGCCCAATCTACACCCCCCGACGTGTAGGGTTCCCAGGCCCCTCTCTAGGAACTTCAGCAACACAGCCCAAAAGTACTAAAATACCCTACATAATTTCTACCGCCGTATACCACCGACCCGTCACAAAGCCACATGGCCGCTTTCGTGGCCCCCTCTCGTCTGGCGGCCCTCACAAAGCTGCGTTGCAGCATATTCCAAACATCATACAACCCCGAAAGTCTGCGAACCGGTGCCAAGTACCTGCGGCGGCGTCTGCGCGGCCCGTCGATGGTTGGGTACTATCCCGAGTCATTCAACATCCCGCAGATCATCCGGAAGTATAAGGAGCTGGAGATGGTGGATGACAACGAAGAGGAGCGTTTGATTGACGTTATGGACCGAAAGAAGAGGGGAAAAGGCGCGCCGAAGAAGGCGAAGGCGAAGGGTGCGTACTTCTTTTGGACATCTCGTTTCTGTGAAACGGTGTTGGCGTGGATGCTGATGTCTTTTCTTTTCATGTTTGACGTTTCCAGAGGACAGCAGGAGGTTGAACAAGAGGCGGTGAAAGTGTTGGTCTGTCTCCGAGACTTGGAGAACGGGCGAGCGCAAGAAGCGCAATGCAGGCAGGCAGTGTCCATGTCTTCCGCTTCTAGAGATATGTCTATTCTTGGCAGATTTCGCAAATTATCCTTTTCAGTCTTAGTCGTACTAGAAACCTCATCAGCTATCATCTCTTGGAAGGTTGTTTCCAAGCTCCAACATCTTGTAAAACCCACGACCATCCTGTGCGTCGTCGTGTGTTTTTCCTGACTGATTTTATTCGAAATCAAAAATCATGATCACTCTCGAAACATCAAAGCTTTGCACACTGAGAACCAGGAGCTCCTCCTTTCTCACCAGCGCTATTCTTCGCGCGCTTTTGGTTGGCTTCTAATACTTATGTTTGAAATCGAGATTAAATGATCTAATAACTTTGATGGTCGGTCGTTGCCAGTTCATACAGATGGTTTCATCATATTCGTGTTCGCTGCATTTCTGCTGAAGTTCGAGCTAGGACACTGTACGCTAAAATTCCTGTCTTTCGTAATTCCATGGCCGGATGTTGGTATATGTAAGCTGGTATTTGAGGGTCTACAGGCTTCAAGGAATTCTCCACATCGCGATGCCACTTCTATCAGCGTCCAACTCCTTCTTTGCTTCCTTGCTCGCTTTGGTTCGTATCGCTGCGGCAACGAGGAGAGTGACCGCATCTTTGAGAGCCTCCTTCGCGTGGACACCGTCATCACCATTGGCAGTGTCGTCTTTCTGCGGTTCTGCCAAATCCACGATGTTATTGGTCGATCCAGCAGCCTCAGCAACCGAGATCTTCACTCTCTCCCAATCGACACACAAGTCAATATACTCGAAAATAACATCAACGATGCCTTCGAATTTTTCCGAGGCGCTGCGAATGCCATCGGTCGGGGGTAACTCGATCTCCCAAAGCTGCTCGAGCGTCAACCCATCCCACGCAACTAATGGCGCGCCTATCTTCACCGGAATGACGATGGCCGGGCATCCGTTGAGCAGAATGTAGTTTATAACGCTCTCAGAAGGCCGTGCGCTTAGTGTCCACACTTTGCGATGCGGTTTGAGCCCTACGACCAGGATGACCATTCTGCGCGGGGTCGGTGGCGGTGGCAGGGCCGTCAATGCCGGCTCTGGAGAAGGCGTTCGGGATCGGCTGAACACGTTAGAGATCGACGGAATGGATAAGCCGGATAAACCCTTCCGGATCTCCTCCACGCTAATCGGTGCAGCTGGTTCTTTCTCCGGGACTTCTACTGGCGGAGGGGCGTCGCATAAAGCGATCACCAAAGCAGACTCGGCCAGTAGCGTTTCTCCCACCCTGTAGTCGCCTGTAACCACCCCGAAGCGAAAATGAGCACAAGTAGCTGCGATTTCTGCGCGACAAAAAAAGGTCAATGTTTGACGTGCCTGATAAAAATGGACCATGACAGAAAATAATGTCAGGTTTCATGTTTCTCGGTATGATCGGTCGACGAGCGCTCGCGAACAAATAGGGAGAAAACCAGCCCTTTTCCACGGCAAGATAATCCTTGACGGCAGCGAAGAGAGACGTGTCTCTGTCGCCATTTTTGAATTGAAAGGAACAAGTAAATCAACGGTGGCTTCGTCCTCGATAACGGGCAGCTTACGAATGCAAAGAGCTGCGATAGAAACCCAAGGCCGCATCTGATATGGTGTGTTTATACTTGAGCGTTATCAGCAGCACTTTCACTGCTGTGGTTTCGAGTCTTTTGGAATGAATTGGCACAATCTTCTTGATTGTATGATCAAACACGAGGTCATTGGCGACCTTTGTGGTAAGGTCAAATCCGACATGGAGTCCAAGTTCCACTAGGATGGTGTCTCCGAGAGTGGTAACGACTATGTCGGACACGGGTCCCATCCTATTGAATGAATGAAACAACATGTCAGTCAATTGAGTTCAGAATCTTTAAAGAACGAGAGAAAAAATGCACGAAAGGGATCGCGAGTATCAATAGAATCGAATAGTTGACATACACCGGAGCAGCAACAGCTGCTATCCCTCCCTATCATGATTTTCGGATTAGTGGCTGAAGGTTAGAACATGGTTCACTTGGCCACGTTGGGAAACCAAGACTTACCGTGGCTGCGATCACCGTGTGCACAGCAAGGTCGCGGAATCGAATGCATGGTAAGAATAGCGGAGACGAGTCGCCCCACTGGAAAAACCGTCCACAGGGAGAGGATGATCAAAATTAT
The DNA here is from genome assembly GCA_015499995.1 of Flammula alnicola. Classification (NCBI taxonomy): domain Eukaryota; kingdom Fungi; phylum Basidiomycota; class Agaricomycetes; order Agaricales; family Strophariaceae; genus Flammula; species Flammula alnicola. The sequence goes on from JADNRV010000135.1 coordinate 131,997, forward strand.
CGTTGAGCATGAAACAACTTTGCCAGCTTCACACACTCACAGGTGAGAGGCAAACGACATTGGTACCTGCCGCCCGCAAGGTTTCATAAGAGGACATAACAATCCTGCCAGTCATCGACTACATTGGGATGGATTGATTGTTAGTTTTGCCTGCGACCGTATTCCGGAAAAGAAGCCATCAAAGCAACTTCCTCCACCCGGAAGGGCAGAGAACGTGGTCATGATGCGGGCTGATAAGAAGGCTGTTCGGAAGACTACTACTGGGGTGTTCCGGCGCTCCGAGCTGCGATCCGAGCATGGTCTTAGTACTGGCGGACACGAGATCTCCGGAACATGAAAGGCACGAAACGAAAGTAATAATAATTCAACTAGACCACTCACTCCAACTAGCTTCCTTACAATCCATGGCGCGGCCTTCTCTTCTTCGTTCACCTCCTGAATGGAGGCAGGGTCGATCGGTCCCAATGCTGAAGCCTCGGGCATATCGGCGACGTCTGTTGGGTAGCTTGTTGCTTCTCCGTCCGTTAAGACTGGTTGTTGCGATTATTAGGAAGATGAAGAGATGTTTTGGAGATAATAGTCTGGTTAATCAAGGATGAAGATGATCAAGATTGGATTAGGCGGTTATTGATCACGATCATGATCAGGACGCTTGTTTGTTTTATTTTTAGCAGCCCCGAAACATACGAACTGGCCGACACTGAGAGGACTCAAGTAGTACTCAAGTGTCCCAACACTGAGCGGTGAATAAAAGCTTCAAGTGATCAACGCGATGCGCGGGTGGGCGTGTCAAGTTTTCAATCATGGTCCACAGAGTTTACAACTTGTGACATGGACACACTGTGCCCATGTTGCAGCGCCATAATTACTCTGGACCTGGCAATAATAACACATTTTGGCTTGAGATTCACAAATGTATAACTTTATCGTATCTGAACACTAATCATTGCCATCTCCCGAGTGCGAGGCGTTGAGACCTTGTTACTCCTACAATCATACTACGCCAAGAAGCCACTGCAACATCCATGGCACTTCCAGACCTCTCAGCTTCATGAGCTGATATGTCCCTGCCTGCCCCCGAGAGCATTAAATAAAGACTCTGTTGAACGAATCACCGAAACATCCACTCATTAGGACGTTGAAGATCCCATTCTCCCGTCTATTTTGGCGAGGGCTCGTTGAGGCCGTCGATGAGTACGGGTATTCCACTATGCACCTAGTAGCGGTAGTGGGACTAGGGAGGATATATATGAATAAACAAAGTCAACCAGATGTTTAAATGACTTACAGGCTTGTAGGGTCCCTGGACGGGAATGTCCAAGTACTTGGACTGGACGGGAGTGAGGACGGTCAACTTGACGTTGAGTTGAGCAAGATGGGCGCGAGCGACCTCCTCGTCGAGCTCCTTGGGAAGCATGTGGACGCCAAGAGGGAACTTCTCTGGGTGGTCCAGAGGGCGATTTGAGCGAGGACCTGGTTAGCGAAGGAGCACGACATCACGAAAGAAGGGTGGCCGGTAGCACAACTATCAATTAACAATTAAAATCAGCTTAATTATTTTTAGTTTTGCATGTGAAAACCCACCCCAAGTTAACGAGGCGGCCCTCAGCGAGCAGGATCAAGTGACGGCCGTTAGCCATGGTGTAACGGTCGACCTGGGGCTTGACATTCGAGACTGAAACAGCGTTAGCCTTGAGCCAGGCAACGTCAATCTCGACATCGAAATGGCCGATGCTGAAAACAAAATGATATAAACATCTGCGATCCGTTAAGGGCTAGCATAGGACATACTTGGAGACGATGGCGTCCTCTGGCATGACAGAGAAGTGAGCTCCGGTGATAATGTCCCTGTTACCGGTGGTGGTAACGAAGACATTACCGCGGTGTGCAGCGTCGTCCATCGTGGTAACTTCATAGCCGGCCATGGCAGCTTGAAGAGCGTTGATGGGATCAATTTCAGTGACCAAGACACGGGCACCGTAGGATTTGAGGGCTTCAGCACACTTTTAGACATTATCAATTTTAGTGATTGACATTTTGTGAAGACAGGACTTACTCCTTTGCCAACATCACCGAAGCCAGCGACGACGGCAACCTTGCCAGCGAGCATAACGTCCGTAGCACGCTTGATCCCATCAACGAGGGACTCGCGGCATCCATAGTAGTTGTCAAACTTGGACTTGGTGACGGAATCATTGACGTTGATCGCAGGAATCTTGAGTTTTCCGTCACGGAAGGCCTTGTACAAATGGTGGACACCAGTAGTGGTTTCCTCAGAGACACCGCGAATGTCTATATAAAGCGTATATCAATAAATTATTAATGGATAAGCTGGGAAATATATTTACCAGAAAGGTATTGAGGGTGTTTTTCATGGACGAGGTTGGTCAAGTCACCTCCATCATCGAGGATCATGTTGAGGGCCTTGCCGCCCTTGAAGCCAGCAAGAGTCTGCTCAATGCACCAGAGGTACTCCTCTTCGGTCTCACCTTTCCAGGCAAAGACGGGGACACCAGTCGCGGCGATACTGTTATGAGGGTAATTACACGGTCCTGAGCATCTTTAGATTGAACTCACGCAGCAGCGGCATGATCCTGGGTAGAGAAGATGTTCTAAAGAAAATGCTCAGTCAAGATCCTTGAGAAAAAAGATACACATACGCAAGAAGACCAAGTGACTTCAGCACCGAGCGCGGTCAAAGTTTCAATGAGGACAGCAGTCTGGATGGTCCTGAAAACAGAACAAGGGTGTCAGATCGCAGTATCAGTAATAGTTCTGGGAAGAACACACATGTGGAGGCATCCAGCAATGCGAGCACCCTTGAGGGGTTGCGAAGGTCCATACTGTTATCAGAAAAGAGGATCAGTAAAATCGATGACAATGTGATCTGAGACCAATCCTGACCTTCTTCCTCAGGTACACAAGACCGGGCATCTCATTCTAAAATCATGGAAAAGATCAGAGAACCATAACAGAGGATGATCAGGGGAACAGCAGCGTTACCTCTGCAATTTCGATCTCCTTGCGTCCGAACGCGGCGAGGGAAACATCTGTAACACTGATGAATGGAAGTTCTACTAATTTGCATACGGAATGGCTTTACCGGCAACTTTGAAAACCATTTTTGAGTGAGAAATAGAGGATGGGAGTAAGTGGATGAAGAGAAAGTTGATTAAACATTTCGTGGTCGAACGTTTTTGTTTTTTGTCCACGTGATGGTGTGGGGGTTGCCGACATCGATTTGATTAGGTAAACACACATGGAAGTCTTTCGTTGTTGCCCTCTACAGCCCGTTGCAAAGTTTCTCCTCGACGCGACTGCTTTTTGCACATGACATTCGCCCCGGACCATCCACAGCCTGAATGTCGTATCGCAGAGATCCTCCAGCACACCTGCGAACTGACAACCAGTCGCAAGGGCGCACCGACTTTCCAATGCTTCCCTATTCTTCGTATTCTGAAAATGTAAGCCCCACAAACAGCGTGTCAGTGTTTGTTGATTATCGAAGTTGGCCGCCCGATATAGCTGCACGGGTCAGCCTGCCGTTGAAATCACAAAGTTTGTCAATGTGAATGTGACGAATGGACAGATCGAAATACCCCCAGGCTTCAAGTAAGTAACGGGACGTGAATATCCTCGTTTTTATTCTAAAAGCTGCAAAAACCTTAGGAGCGATTCTATTAAAGGTCGTCCATGGAGAGAAGTAGTCCGCTACGATGGTCCCGAGGAATTTGACGAGGCGCAGTTCCCGGATCAAAGTATAGGTAGTTCAGACTGGCACTCGTCCAAATCTCTGTAACGCGCAGAGAGTCTACAGCTATGCATAGGCGCCTCCAACAATGGCGGTAAAGAAACAGCCATTGCACAATACTACTGTTTTCCAAAATTAGGGAGAGGCTGCTCCGAGCCCCTTAATTAAGGCGAGCGAGACACCATCTCACATTCAATTGAAGCCCACCACATAACTTTTGTGCCTGTCTTGATTCAAGTTGTATGAAGCTATCTCTCCGGCGAGACAAAGATACTGAACCTTGTAGAAAAAAACTCTAATTCTTAACTATCGTAGACTCCGACGTTTACGATGAGAGGAAAACTAGCCATAAGTATTGCGGGTCCGTGGCACGTATGTAGCAAGACTTCAAGATTAGTGAAGGAAGAATTTGATCCGGTCGAGCAGCGACGAGCCGGAGACACTGTCAGCCACAGGTTGCGCTTTTTGCCAACGACATCAAGGATATCAAAACACTGAAACAAGATGAAGCCAGCATTTCGGGATCGCGGCCTCTTTGATTTGATCAACCTTCGCCTAACAAAGTTTATGCCATCAGATCTGACTAGGTCCGATTTGCGTCTCCTACAGTATCCTGCCTCACAGCCTTGCTACTGGAGGATCTTCCCAAGATCTTCCAAGTCGCTATGTTTTGCGAACCACCTTCACGACATCAGAGCTAGGCGAGTATTCCATCGATCTTGAAAATTATCCCTCAGTCAAAAACCCTGTTGCTACTGTTTCTCCCTTTGCACTGCCTATTGATCATGGATCCCAAATTCCTTGACTATCTCCTAGACAGACCGACGCAAATAAAAGAGGAGTTTCACGAACATAATCTCTCATTAATCAGTCCCCCCATTACTCCCTCCCCCTCCTCTCTTCCGTTGCAGGGTGTGTCTTCGTCAACGACGTCGCGTCGAAAAGGTTCCATATCTTCCGCGGCTGGGCCAAAACGTCCGAGACCCTATCCTGCAATCAACCGCCACACTAATTCACCTCGAGAAGAATTTGGCATAATGTCCTCTACAACCTTCGGAACATGGAGTCACACCGGAGCCAGAACTGGCCACGGCCGATCCCATCCCCCCGTTGAACGCAGGTCATCCGACGGCGAGGATCAGACTGCCTACTCACTTGGGTCCCAGTTTATGCATGTAAGTGGCATGTCTATTTACTCTACCATCCAACGTTCTCATTACCTACAGGAGTCCTATCCGGCTAGCTCTAGCCTCACTGGCGCCATGGGCGATGCCAACATGGCGTCGCACTCAAGACAGTCAAAGTCTCCTGCATCGTCCAACAGCGGGAGTGTCTACGCTGGCAACATGCAACAACATCATGACCTGACATGGAACACCTCTTCTCAAATACCGACGAACATGACGATAGCTATGAACAACTCGGCTTATCCGGGCGTGCCCGGACATGGAGGCCTGTCCTTCCCCGTGAACAACACGAACCACCTCGACATCTCGGCAATGAACGACTTTACTACGTCACGAAACGTTTCTCCGGAATCTCTTTCACCTCACTCTCCTTATGGCCAAGCCAACAGTCATATGCTTACACAGCAAGTTAGTGGCGCGATGGGTTTCCCCGGACCCTCGATGAATCAGTACCCTTCATCCCCTCAGGGTGGCAGAAGCGAGGCGGACACGATTCGTTATCTCCAACGCCGCGTCCACGAACTAGAACAAGAATGCAGACGCGCCAAGACAGCAATATCTCTTGGTAGTGCTTCAGGACTCCCCAATACGCCACCCTCTGCCCCCTTCCAGGCCCAATGGAAAGCCCGCACCGATGCACGCAAGAAGATATTCTGCTCTCTCAACCGCGCAGGAAACGCCCTCTGCTCTTGGCACGATTCGCGACGCGAACGTCGCGTCTATCCTCCGAGGCACGCCCCCCAAGGCTATCTCAACTGTGGCTGCTCGTACGAGGAAGCCCTGTTTGAAGAGAGCCTTTCTCGCCATGGAGTTGGTAGTTATCACCCAGGAGAGAACGTGCGGATGGACCCGGCATTGCGCAACCCGCTCTTGCGACTGCTCAAGGTGCGCTACGGCTACAAGGACGGTGACTTTGACCATGACCCTCTTACCGAGAATTGGAATGAGGGAGAGTCACCCCTTGCATGGGAGCAAAAGGCTCAGTCCGGTCAACTCCTTCGCCGACGCACTGAAAATGCCCACTGATATCCCATTCACTTTGCCATCGGTCTCCATTCGTATCGTTTTAAAGGTTTGCTCGTTCATTACTGTATTACCACGCTGGTTCTGTCTTTCACACCTGTAGCCCTAGCTTTCTCCACATTGCCGGTCACTGCCCGTTCATGTCCATTTTATTCCTACCTTACAGCCACTAATACTTTAAAATGATATCTTTAGCATATCACTTATTCGTCCCTCGTTCTTTCTGTAGCACACAGTCCTTTCTTTCGCACAGTAACATATCCACTTTATTGTTTTGGTTTTATACAGTGTAGCATATTCGTGCAGGCTATTCATTAATACCTGGCTTCTTTCCTCATCTCTGCCTGTATTTATATCTTGCATATTTAATATCATTATAGATGTTCATACTACAACTATGATTCTGAATTCCTTCCTCAGAGTTTCGCATATGAGTATTCTCCCCCTTTGCTGAGAGCCTACATACGAATAGTAAGTTTAATTGGACCACGAAACTTGGCTTACACAGATTTGACCGGACATACCGCTTTATAAGCTTCCCTAGAGTGCGCCCGGTCAACCCTCCTTGAAAGTTCTAAAATAAAGTGGAAGATTGCTTACCGCTCATGGATGGCCCTGACAAATTCCTTTATTTTAGGACCAGCCACTTGGGGGGCGTCCACAACGATTACCTCCAGAGGGAATGCCATCTGGTAATCTGCAGACTTTGCACAGGAGTCAGCTCCATTTTATTTGAAACATTTCGGAACGAAAAGCCTTTTACGCACTGTAGGTTCCTGCCCTCCGGCGAAGAAGACGGATGTGGACTTTTGAAGATGGGTTTCAATCTGTGTCCAGGCTCATGTAAATATTCGATTTCGACGCATGGACTCCGAGTTGACTTCACCATCGTCAAGTGTTTCTCCATTTCCGGCTGAACGAGTTGCTTGTTGAGTTGACTGAATATCATGTTTACGAAAGGTCGGATGAGGAAAGGCGACCGTTTGGGTATCAAGTCAAAGGTAATTTTCTGAACTATGACCGGCATGAGAGAGCCTTCCGCATAATGACTAACTAAAAGAAACAAGAAATTCAAGTGTGATTGAGTAAACGTCCATCAAACGATTTGCGCTCCGGCTTACAGTAAAGGTTATCAAGATAGCCAGAGTCCGGTGGAACGCCCTTTCCATTGCCGTACTTTGTGATGACGTATTCTAGCGGGAATCCATGTTATTTACTATACGGGTTTCACAAGCAGGTCCTAGAAAATACACACCAACGATAGCACCACTTTCGGCGAGGGTGACATCGCCGTCCGTAATAACTGGCGACTTTCCAAGAGGACTAATTGCCAGTAATTCGGGAGGTGCCTGTTGCTCTGGCGTTCTCTCGTATTTCTTGATTTCGTATGGGACACCTAATTCTTCCTACACGTAGTTCAGTGTCAATCATTCACGGGCACCGCGCAGGCTGTGTAAATGAAACGATAGACGCACAAGTAACCATAGAATCCGTTGAGAACGCGAATTATTAAGATGGTGGACAATCAACATAGTTTCAGCCTGGTAGTTTCAGCGAATGACTTGATAAATTCGAGGAGAGAATGGGGAGAGGAGCAAACTTCGATTTGACTTGGATGCTTTTCAATGATTTGGAAGCACTGGTTGAGCGCACCTTGTGACTCGGAGGATGACATTGACAACGGCTTCAACGGCCGCGCGTGTTAACTACTAGTATACGGTAATTCCAGTTGCCTGCCTGCTTCTCGTGTGAAGATGCATATGGATCCATATGGGTGCATTCTGAGCACAGCTTCGCTGGCTTGTCTTTGGGATTTGAGAAAACTAGCTGGGCTACGAGACAAATTGCTGAAATGTAGACGGAGATTGTAGAATTCGAACTTGGCCATCAATGTTTGTTGCAAATGGCATCGCAATGATCATCAAATACTGACATTTCTTGGCGACGCATCCGGACTCCGTACGAATCTTGAATCTCTTGCAAGTTGGACCTTAGAAAAAAAGTTTCTGCTCTGGTGTCGACACATCCTCATTCTAATCATGATTGTGTTGCTGCCTGTTCTGTTAATGAGTGTCGCACCTTTACGGGGCTGTCTTGGATTCTCGTGGCCAAGAAAAGCGAATGCTGTCGTCAAAATTGGAAGCGCTGAGGCTGAGGGACTTGGGAACATAGGTACGTCTGAATTTTTTTCTTAAAATTCCCTGTCGTCTAATGTGCCCGACTATGAGAATCTCTTCTGAGTGAAGAAGACGCGACTTCCTTGCGCATAAATTATGGTACAATCCCTCATCTTTCTATATGCACGACAACATCTCCGAGCATCATGGTTTTAGAGGCACTACAATCCTCGCATAAACCTGATTGTTTTAAGAAAGCCGCGAAACTTATCCATATCCACTGTACGGAATTGGGTATGGATGAAGACGCAAGAGTAAAGGGTAACAAGAAACGTTCGGCTGTGGCTATCATTTTAACGCGTCTCATTCTGAAGCTGCCATATCGATGACACTATGCGAAGTAGCGACGGCTAAGCACCATTCGCTCCCTCTGGAGTGTCGTCCGTTCTCGCTTGACGATACGTATGCAAGAAAGGACATCTCTCCGCAAATGCAAGGCGAATGCGTCGAGTAAGGCTTGACGGACTAAAAATTCTCATAATCTCGATTTAAAAAATCTCCTTAGCTCCCTTGCACGAAGTGCTCAATTCTGGTCCAGCTATTCGGGCTATCTACGAGAAGTCCGTGCGTTATCCCTTTTCTTTGGTCCTTTCGCGCATATATTCAAGGAATAATGGATATACAGCTCAGCTTTGCCATGCTTTTCGCCGATGGAATGATATTGGTACGTTCATCATTTCTTTTTCTGTGGATGGAGTTTAACTCTGTGCACTAGATCTGGCCCGGGATATCTACTACAACGCCACTGTAGAAAAGATTGCTCTCATACGCTTTGTCGTCGACCGGGAGATAGCCTCAGCAAAGCACTCAGAGGATTGGGCACAAAGATCCATGGTAAGCCTATTCCTCAAGTTGATCACATTTCCCGTTTATTGAAGCATGTACGGGAAGGAAATGCAACATCTAATATTCGAGATGAAAAGCCTCTCAGAAAGGCATCAATCGGGCACAGATAAGTTCATTCTGCAACTCAAGGACGAAGTCAACAATGTTCGTCGCTTCCCTGTTTTATGAAGATCGAGCATCTCGCCTGATTCTATTCCGAATTTTCCGTAGATCCTACAACATTTCTGGAGTACGGCACATCAAATGCTCTCTCGGAGGGAAGAAGCAGACGTCCAGTCTATTGCTCGAGTGAGTATCTTCTTGTTTTAGGTTCCCTTCCACATGGAGCTGACTCCATGGTCAGGTAGAACTCGCTCTGGACAATGTTGTTCATAGCGTAGGGCTTTACAGTCATGCGCTCATCGACCGACTTATTTTCTGACCCTTCTCTTCTCCATGCTTTGTAGCATTCCAATGGTTTAAGCGAACATCTTAATTCCCTGCATCTTGCGCTCGCTTCTCGGTTTGACAGTTTACTTTCTGGCCACGAGGCTGGTTATCAGCGGCTGGATCAATTCCTCGTAAATCAAAGATTGCGTTAATCGCTTATTTGCCATGGCTTGACATTGATGACCTAGTTGACGATCCAAGCACGTTGGATGGAACTCGGTACGGACTTCAATGAAATGAAACAGGTCGGCGTTCACCTTCTCTGCAGTACTCGTTCTCAAATTCATCCACCCCAATGGTTATAGTCCATCCTCCAGCTTTCCGATCAAGTCGCACAAACATCCGAAAGCCTTCAGATGTCGATACGCGAGACAAGGAATATTCGGGTCATTCAAGCTGAAGCATCGGTTGCAGCGTCTGACCTTGTCAAAACTTTGCATCACTTAACTGAAACTGCTAACACGGAGCTTGACAAGATTAACGGGTCTGCGCATCTTATCGGACAGCACCTCAAGATCCAAACACAACCTGCTAGTCAACATTGGAAGAGCTGGATAATGCAGCTATTGGAGCTGATATATCGGGGTGAGTTTGACGTTGTTGGATGGATCAGCTGTCACTCAAAATTTTCCGTCTTTTCTTAGCTGACCCAGGTTCTTTCTCATACCTCGAGCGGCTATTCTCGTTCCGGTTACTGCTGTCAATTCTCAGTTTCAGCTGGATTGTGTTTCGGGCCGTTTTCTCTGCGGTGGTGGTGAGCGATATACCCGGTGTGGCCTGTGGAATTTTTTGCTCATTTTGATGAATCAGACTATCTTCATGATTCTGTTTTTTGCGACACGAAACATCGTCGTGCAAAAATCGGCGCGCGTCCTTTCGTCTGTGTTGCACTCGTGAGTCGGTTATATGATATCCGATGGAATCTTGTTACAGCAAACTTGAAGCTCGATCTCGTCGATCTCTCCAACTGAGCAACTGCGATTCAAGAACAAGGATCTAACGGGTCGAAGTCAACAGCCGTCTTTGAACTCACCCTCAAAGACGATACCTGATCTCCCACTGCCTGGTATTCCGAGTCAATACCGGGTCGGATCTCAATACCGGAGGCGTGTTTCTCGTATTCCTGATAGACTATGTCGGGCTTCCTCGGGCTGAGTGTGGTATTCTTCTCTCTTAAATTTCTTTAGATAGGTGGCATAAGCTGCAATGCTCCGGTTATCGGCACATTCAGCAATGTAAATGTCTAGCTATAGGTTCCCGTAATTGTGGCGTCGAGAATAATGACCTATCAAGTCTGGATAATTTCAAGTCGAAGGAACTTGAACGTTTGAAATTTGAAGGCTGGAGAGGAGAAAGCTCCTTGAGAAGTTCGGATTTGAAATTCCATCCGTCATGAAATACGCCGGAAAAGGAAGGAATGAGTCACGCTCGGACACAGGGCTCACACAGTGACATAGTGACCCTTCAAGCTTCAGCTTCAATTCTTGTGCCAGTATTGTGCGCGCTCAAGCGCTCAGGCCTCGTCTCACATCCACTTCTGCACTACAGGTACGAACGGTGAGGACGTTCTACCTCTTCTCTTTTACGTGCAGAGAAAATCCCCCAGTTCGCTCTTTCGCCTTTACTACTACGTCTCATCGTCGGCAATGCCCCGTCGACCCCCTGGTCCTTCGATGTCGGCGATCCACACCTCTCCTGCCAAGTCTATGGCTCGTGCCTTCATTATCCACCACCACCACAATGACGACCGTGTCATCATCGTCTCCTCCCGGCCTCGGTATGTCTCCGTCACCCCCCACGATCGGCGGTCAGGATCGCCATGCAAATGAGAATAGCCCCCGCGTTCCCCCAGTGAGAAGGATAGGAGGGTGAGGCAGGATATCTGCAAAACCTGTCGCCGTCTCTACTACGGCTAGCTCAAATCCATCAGTTAGTCTTTCCCCACCTTGTCGCACTGAACCTTGCTGAGACTTGTGGAATGCAGGCGACGTCATTTGATGTGAGGTCAATTCTACCGGACACGAGGCCCAGGAAAGCTCTCTAAATTACTTGAAGCGTCGTCGTCCGTGAATAAGGTATCTCGTTTGTCCAGATCTATATTTAAGCCTTCCTCATTGCCACCCAGCAGCCTACCCTTCAACCAGTTCCTTTCCAGTGCATCGACGGCGCAGTTAGAACAAATGCCACAAATATCTGCGACTCCGATACTTACGACCCGCTTTCCGCTGAAAATGTCCTGACAGCAAGATATGACCAATTTCTAGCGTCTGCCGCTACCTCCACAACTTCCGGGTCTGGAACCAGAGAACAGTTCCGAGCCTATGGGATTGAGGTTCGTCTACAGTCAAGAAAGTACAACCTGTGCTGACGTATACTTAGGCCTTCCCTACTCGTGCCATACTCAATGACATATGCTATGATTTCGTCAGTTATAGACGATGGTGTCCGCACGGATCTCGATGTTCTCGTATCCATCCCCTTGACAAGAAAGCTTACTTGCCCATTGCGATCCAAGAACAAGTGCGTTTCGAACACATGAAGGCTACAGCAGGGTCTGCGAAATGCAATGGGTCGAACATCCTGCCTGGAGATGCAGCCAACTGTGCCCCAGAGATGCATCCAGGCAATGCGCAAATCAGTTCTATTTCGGTGGATAACCCTATACGCGTCAAACTGCCTGCCCTGGCTTCTTCAGCGGACGTAGCGAAAACGATGGCAAGTTCTCCCCCGCTTGCACAAAACTCAAAGCCAACGACAAAGCCGCCTTCTCATCATCGTCCCACACAGCCCTTACCTGCGGATTGTTCGTCGAGATCTATGGACGATGTTCACAATTGGGATAAGATGATTGGACTTCACAAGTCTTCAAGGGGTCACCACGGTTCATCAGATACAAACGGCTTCTCTGACGACAGTGACGATGAGGTACCTGCCCATGTACGAGCTCTGTATCCCTCCAATCCTCGTAATTGGGAGGTACACACCGAAGAGAGTGCGTGGAGTGACAGCAACGATACCGTCGAAGAGACGCCACCTTCGTCGACTCGAGGGCCGCAACGAAAAGGAAAGAAAACACATTTGAAACTTCAATTCCTCCGCCTTCTCCGCCTCCACAATACCCAACTCCCGCTCCACAACGTCTACCGCCTAAACCAAGCACAGAAAAAGATCTAGCCAGCTGCTGGGCCAGAGATCAAACGACACCCTCGGCCCAGGAATAGTGAACGGTGTAGAAACTGGTTGCGTAATCAGTGCTCTCTCGGATATGCTTGTAATTATATACACGAAGACCTGGATTACGACGACGACCCCCTGTAAGAAGTTTCTTCACCACACATTTCTCGTCTAATCGTTACTCTGGATAGGAACCACCGAAACAATTGCCTACTATACCTGCTGAATTACCTGCGACACCGGCAAGACCAATGATCAGGAGGCCTCCGGAATCCTATTCAAGCATCCTTCATCAGCACTGCGGTTGAAATTCGGTTCAGGCTTCGAGATAGAGGACATCGTTACGGGGTTCGATCGCCTTGGGTATTCGTGAGCGGCCTTCCGAGGGATATTGGCGATGCGAAGTTGAACCGGATGCTGCGACCTTTCGGAGAGATCCTCGAGATCAGACGACCCCTTAACCCTGCCTCTCCTATGACTGCCAAAGTACAGTTCTCCAAGGCATCGGAGGCGTACAAGGCATTTACGACGCTTCATGGTGTTATTGATTTGGATATAAACTGGAACTTCGCATGGCCGTGGAAGGAAACAGAATGGCACGCTCATCAAGGATACCGTTGTTCGCATCGACTGGGACGCCCCCCATCGGAACGTCTACATGGGATATCCAATGGAACAGGCGAACGCAGCCATCCAAAGGCGCGGCATACCCCTTATGGCGATTACTGACAGTTGCTGCTTTGCACACTGGCGTACCGGCGGTGGGTAGAGTGACAGTCAATTCCAAAATCTACCTGTGAATGTCACTGAGGAGGGGATGGAGTTTTCGGACCACACCAAGGCATGGTGACGGAGCGACCCAACTACCCGATTACACTGTCCAAGACACCATCAACGGCATCAGAAGCTCTGTTACCAGTTCCACTCAACGATGATCGACCTCGACTTCAGACCTCCGCCCTACAAAGAAGGCAAAATGCGTGCCTGGGCTTATTTTTCTACTCCCAACGACGCGAAGGCAGCTGCTGAAAATCTTAACGGCCGAAAACCTGCATATACCGGACGTAACAGGATCGTGGCGAGGCATATTAAGACGATATCGTTCTCGTTGTCGGTGGACAAGTTCCGGAAACTCGCAGCAGAGCTTAAGCGTTCGCGGAGAAGATCTGGCGACATGATCCAAGCCACAATCTCTCGGTCATAGACAAAACATCGTACATCTCGCTACGCTTGTCCGGAGAGGATATGAAGACTCTCGGTCGTTTGAAATCCCGGGTGGAGAGGATTCTGAACGGCGAACCACTCCTGGAGAATGGTAAAGTAGTCTGGGATGATTTCTTCGGTCGGAATCAGGGTATCCTCTTCCTCCAGGATCTCGAGCGACAATTCAAAGGTGTCACAATCGAAAAAGATGCTCCCCGGCGAATCATTCGATTGTTTGGTGTCTCGGAAGGTCGGGTGGTAGTTCGCGAGAAGATCCTCCACAAAATGGCGCAGTTGCAGTTCCAAAAGTCGCACGTCATTCGTTTGGACCCTCGTGTTACGGCTACTTTTTCGAACGACGAGTATCTATTGTTGCAGAAGCAGCTCGGCCCCGACAATGTGGTGCTCGATTTTTGGCGTCACTTCCTCAGGGTACGGGGTGACGAAGACGCCTTCATCGTCGCATCTGAGGCTGTCAACCGCGCCCAAATGAAAAACCGGTACAACCCGCCACGAATGGCAGCTACTCGGAACGAATGTCCAGTATGCTTCAGCGAGGCGTCGTCGCCTGTCCAGCTCTTTTGC